>JAAGWO010000535.1:0-66031 GCA_013266205.1 Fusarium decemcellulare
GTCTCTTCTGGCTCGCGTCAACTGAGGACATGTAGACCTTGCCCGTCATCTTTGACAGTTTGGCTGCTCGCCATCGAAGAAGTACTGGGGCATAGGTCTCTGGCACCAAGAGGCCGCAGACTATCAAGGAAACGCCAGTGAAGATGGCCATCAGTCCTTGGATCCATCGCCACCCACCAGCAGCACCCAGGAACCCTCCAGCGATGGGACCTAAATCATAGTCAGAGTATGAGCTGCATCAAGGAGGAATGTGTGCAACATACCGAGAGCAGGGCCCAAGAACGGCGCAGCGCCAAAAAAGGTCATGGCCAGACCTCGCTGCGACGCAGGGAATATATCGGCAAGCACAGCGTTCGAGTTGGTATATGGCGCAGCTCCAAAGACGGCAGCAAAGAACCGTAGTATAATCAGAGTCTCTATGTTCTGCGAAGCCGCTGCCCCCGCGTTGAAGGCAACGTGGGCAGTCATGGTGGTGATGAATAAATACTGGCGACCATACACCTCGGACAGAGGCGCCCAGAAGACGGGACCAACCGCCAGACCCAGGACAAACAGCGACAGACCGATTATTGCGACCTCACTAGATACGTCGAATGATTTCATAATGTCCTCTATGCCGCTCGAGTATGCCGTGCTTGCAAAAGCAACGGCTAGAGAGGCGATGGCGAGGACAAGAGTGATGGTCCATTTCTTCCATTGGGGAAATTCCATTGGGTTATAGGGGTCTTCCGAGAGGAACTCGACGAGGAACGGCGACTCGGCTGTTCCATCTCCTCGGTACGGATGTTGGAGAACATTGTGCGAGATGCCAACATGGCCCAAGACCAGACGGAAGTGTCCAACACTTGAGGGATGAGATTCGGGCACGTTCACAGCCGTCGTCGATCGAGCAAGAGGTGAGTTAGAAGATGACATGTCGACAGCGGCACGGGGTGATTTCGTGACGGGTATAGAAGAGCTAAGTATAGAACGACTTGCACATAAGAACTAGAGTGCTGGACAATCGAGACAACATACGACAAGGCTGATAAGGGAAGAAGATCTATACCCGAGAATGAGTTTTTCATCAGTCTTTTGCTTCGTAATTAATAATTAATAATTCATCCCGTTAGACAATTCTTTGGCCTTGTCGTAGGGGATAGACAATACCGAACCCTGTTAACGCTTGTCGCTAGTGAAGCATCACGATGGAGCTAATGCAGGCAGGGATCTCTGGTTTCCATATTCGGTCTCAAGGACCCCTGTAGCGTCCGCTTCCCCCGGACATTACGGCATTGTAACAATTACGGAGAATATGCCATCGACGCATACATGGATTTCTTCTTTCTGCTTTGGGTCTAGATATCTTGCCAGGAGAGACGGCATTGCTTAGAAATAAGAATATGCGAGCAGGTACAGCCAGAGATAGTGCAGGTCAAGTGTTTCAGCAGAAGTCTAATTCAGTATGACTGATGGCCGTCGTTGCTCGATTTCTTCAGTTCATTCTCACTCAGTATGTAACTAGGCAGCCCAGCTGGTCCAGACTCAAATTCCATAAGGCTTGAGGCTATTCACACAGTCCACAATAGTCGTCTCAAACTGCCTCCATTCAATACCCAAAAACCTCTTCGTCTCCGAATTGTCAACCCGATACACTTGATCTGCAGGCGCGAGGCCACCTCCAGGAACATCCGGACCTGGCAGCTTCTCCCTCAGCTCAGGGAAATGCTTCCACACAATATCCGCAATCATCCTATTACCAAACCGCCCGCCGAGAGGCATCAGTCTCCTGCCCCCAGCGTCAGGCTTCTCCATACCGAGAATGTGCGTCAGGGCAAGGTCTCGAACATCGATCCAGTAGACAGCTGCGAGGTAAGCATCTGGGATGGCTTCTTTCCACTTCCCTTGGACCAGGTCAACCATGCGCGAGTTGGAAGTATTGACCTTGTCCAGAGACGGGAGCCGGTGTTTGATTGGGCCCAGGACGAGGGATGGACAGACGGTGGCAAGATCAAATGACGTCTTGTTCGAGGCGACAAAGTCCCAGGCGGCGCGTTCGGCAAACTTCTTGCTCACACGGTATGCTGTGGCTCTGCTGCTGTTGATTTGATCCATTGTGACAGGGTTCCAGTCTTTTTCGGTGAAGACAGTCGAGGGGTCCTCAAGGCGGTCTTCGTCTAGAACGGAGGCAAAAGACGATGTCATGACGATGCGCTTGACGGTTGGGGCGTAGCGATGGATAGCCTCAAAGAGCCAGGTCGTACCATAGACAGCAGGGTCAACCAGTTCCTTCTTGGCATCAACTAGGAGGTGTTAGTCTCTTTTCGCTTGAAAACCTCTTCAAGGTTGAGTAGGTTAACTTGCGGAAATCATAAAAGAATGGCGATGCAATGTGCAGTACCGCCTCAAGGCCCTCGATCTGTGCCGCCTCATCAAAGGCACCCTTGACCACCATATCGGGCACAATCACAAATGCGAGGTCATCTTTCCCCGCGTTCTTGTGGGCGTCGCGAACAATCTGCTCTTCTTCCTTTGTACGAACCGTGGTGACGACTTTGTGACCACGCTCAAGGAGCTGGCTGATAATGTGGGCTAGATACAAAGGTTCGTTAGTGACTGGCCTTGGTGTAGACTAGATAAAAGTGATAGCGTCGTAGTTTCTTACTGGCGACAAAGCCGGCACCACCTAGTGTTCTGTTAGTAGCTGTATGCCTGTATCTGGTGAGGATGACTGTTACCTGTGAGAAGGACCTTTGTCATTGCGCTGATTTGGGACCGTCGCTATCCGCAAAGCTTCAGTCGAGTCGTAGATTTCGAGTTCTGGGAATGTAAAAAGAGTAATTGTTTTGCTGGCTTGGGATCTCAAGTAGTCATTCAGCCAAGAGTCTTCTGATTCTGACGCTCCCCGCAATATCACATCAAGTCGTGCGCCCGGAACGCCAATCCGACGCCTCACCTAGGTCTTGCTGCGGAATCTCAGTCCGCACCCGGAAGCCCATCCCGCGGCTGCACTGCAACGTTGATCTGTCCAACAAGCAGATACGGAGATGCTTGTGCCACTGTGGAGGAGGTGGCTAAGTTGCCACGTTGGGACTAGCCTGACAATATGCCACCTGCAGGGCGTACGCCTTCTTACGACTGCAGTGGCTCTATGTCTTCCTGACAACCAATCATATCCACAGGGCTAGTTAAAACTATTATGAATATGGTTGTAGCTTAACTTCAACTTTCGTATTCTTGTCAAGGAAAAGTCTTTAAAAACTCTCTTCAGGGAGCAGACTTCTCTTCTTGCTTGCTTGAGGTAATCCTTCTTCCAAGGCATCAATCATTATAATAACGTTGTTATCAGAGGCAGAGAAGCAGGCCACAACACCAAAGAACACACATTTTACAAACTTCTACGTCATGTCTGCAGAGTCAAAACACCCAGGAGAGCTATCTCTCTCCAAACTCCTCGCCACCCTCACCACAAAACTACACCCAACAACATATGTCTTTGCCGTCATCAAGGATGAATCCAAGCTGCCGCCCTTCTCCGAGGTAGACATGCTGTTCCGTGAAGCCGACTCAGAAGGCGTCACCGTCATCGCATCTCGCGAATATGCAGAGGCCCACGGCATAGAATATTTCTTCCCCTGTAGGAAGATTACGCTCGACGTCACGTCCAGCCTTGAAGCCGTTGGGTTCATTGCCGTTGTGGCTACGCGACTTGCTGCGGGTGGTATGGGGGTGAACCCTGTGAGCGGCTTCTACCACGATCACCTCTACGTGCCCGATGGAAGAGAGGAGGATGCTGTTCGGATTATAGCCGAGTTGGCTGCAGAGAAGAAGCGGGAAGCTGGAATTAATGAGGGTTGAGCCAGAGATAACTCGGCCACGTTGCCCTCTCAGATTGTTCAAGCTCCTGCATAATGGATGCCTTTCATGAACTACAACTTACCTAGTAGAGTTAGGACGCTTGACCCATGCCACTAGATAATAGATCTCCGCCTGATAAGCCACCTTGATCCTACAGCAGTAGTTTAAAACACTGCATCTAACAAGCATCATTCCTAACTGTGATCCATCCTCAAACGTAAACCTGTGCAATTACCCTTCCGGGTTCCCATTAAAATCCACCAGGCAATCTTGATTTGCTTCCAAGAACTTCGACCTCCCCCTCGCCTCATGCCTACGAAGAAGATAATTAGGCAGCCCTTTCTATTATCAAAGTCTTTGTGTTTATTTAGCCCGGGGTGATGGTATATCTCAAGTAATAACTTCTAAGCCCTCTCCTCAGTCACTAATGCCGTTTTACCAAAGTCATCCAGTGTTTGTACCGAGCTTTAGATAGGTAGGCCGGCTCGCTCCTGCCGGCAGCCGGCAACCACTGCCAGATCCAGAATCCAGCAAGCTGCCTAATGATTCCTCAATACGTAATATCCAAGGAAACAGAGCCTTCTCTTTCTTTCTCCTCTTCATCTATTTTTCGTTCCCGCCACAACACCCGCGCAGCAACGAAAGCACACTACACCATGTCGCTGGAAATCGACGAAATCTACGAGTTCGTACGGGCGTGCTCCCACGACCGATTTATGTTGTCATGGGCCATGAGGTTCTTGACATCCCACCCCGAGCATGAGCCGCCTACCCATCTAGTGCCCTTGGACGAGTACCACGAGCGCCTGGAAGTCCTCGGCCGGATCCTTCGCGACCAGAGGGCGCTCCGTGACGAGCCAGCCTTGGAGTTTACTGCGTTGCAGTTCTCCGTTCTCATCACGCTGCCCGTTTCACGCCTAAAGGATCTCGCCAAAACTCCCATCGGCATGCGAGACAATCTGGAAAAGCTGGCCCCCCTCTTCTGCTATTGTCAGTGACCCTCTGTTTCCGACTGTACTTAGCTAACTAGCCCAGTCTTGCTCTGCAGTTCATCCCTCTGTGGAAGAATCAATCCTCACAAGCAACAGAGCTCGGAATGCCTAGAGAGAGAGGATCGCAGGTGCCTAGTCGCAAGGACAGGCGGCCCAGCCGTGTACCACACCATGCCCTTTGCAAAGAATCCCACACGCAGCGATCTGCTCAGGGTTAGCCTACTGGCCAAACCGTTCATGTCTTTCTTTGACGTTGATCTGGAGCAGGCAGCTGCCGCCAAGTCTCTGTTCAGGGAAATGGGCACGTCGGAGCTGACTTGGAACATGATGACACTCTCTGGAGACGTTCGCAATTGGATAGAACACGGATACTTCGCCCTCAAGTATCTGCGCTTCGAGCCCGTCATCGGCTCCAACCCGCCCGACGCCGAGATTCGACTCCAAGCTCACTGGATGCCTCGGAGCACATCTTCAGATGCCGCACGTTTCGTCAACCTTGAGGACCAGCAGGATCCTGAGAAGTGTCTTCTAGCCACACTCAACCATTCCTACGACGACTGGGCAGCGCCGCCCTGTGATCCACCTTGCCATTACTGCACCCAAGGCACACATGTCCTCATCGTAAACGCCGAGACGTACCACCCGATCCGATCTGGAGATATTGTTACAGTCAGACGAGCCCTGGATAAGGTCCCCTACTTCAAGGTCATGGTTGACCTGCAATACGCCATGATTCGTGCAGCCGCCATGTCTGGCGCGACTGAGGCGCCTGAGCTTCTTGCTGGATCTGAGCATGATGGCGACGACCCTTGATTTCTGGGAGGGATACCAGAGGCGACTTCGCGGCTCATGCCACGTAAGTTTTGAAGGATTGGGTTTAGACGTGAGAGCAGGGCTTGGCCGAGGGAAAAGACGAGGTTGTGAGGGTGAACCAGCCACAAACGTCCCTGTAAATGTCAGCAGCCCCCAACCCGGCCGGGGGAGGACAAACAAGGCAGCATGGAAGGGCCTAAAGCAGAGGACAAGATTCACTTCACATAGATACACTGGCAATGCTGTTCTGTAACTTCATGAAATCATATTCAGTCTGTTCCTGATATTTACACATTATTCTCATATACACTTTCGCTCTCCGAGCCACCACATGCTCATCCTCAAATCTTCCTTGGTATAAAGCGGTTTAATGCATTCTCCAACTCTCGACGACACCAATACACCAGCTTTTCTCTTAGACGGCAGAGTCCTTGTGCTCAGCGTTGGCAACAGTGTTCTTCTCAATGAACTCGCCAGCGCCAACAGTCTCGGCAAAGGTGGTGTGAGGCTTCCACTTGGCACTCGTGCGGGGAGTGGTCTCTTCCATCATCTTGTCAACCTGCTCAAGAGACAGGCCCTTGGTCTCAGGAACCAGGAAGTACGAGTAGACAAAGGCGGCGGTGCAGAGACCTCCCCAGATGAAGAAGACGGACGACTTCAGGTTGCCTCGGTTCTCGCCGACCATGTAAGGAGTGATGACGGCGATGATGGTGTTCCACAGCCAGTTGGAGGCAGTCGAGAGACCAACACCACGAGATCGGATGGGGAGAGGGAAGATCTCGCCAATGACGATCCAGGCACCAGGACCCCAGGTCGAGGCAAAGAAGAAGATGAAGATGGCGATGAAGGCGATCTGGGCGTTGACAGCGCTGATGTTGTTGGCGATGTTGGCGTCGGGGTCCTCAGGGTCGGGGTGGGTGTGGTTGAAGCCGACGGTGACACCAATGATGGCGACGAGGAACTGGCAGATAAGCATACCCAGAGCACCCAGAATGAGGATGGTTCGGCGACCGAAGCGCTCGACGGTCCAGAAGGACAGAGGGGTCGAGCAGACGTTGACGAGGGTGAAGATGAGAGAGATGAGGAAGACGTTGTCGATGGCGCCGGTAGACTGGAGGAAGGGAGTAGAGTAGTAGAAGATGAAGTTGACACCAGTCCTAGATACTTGTTAGGCTCAGATCATGTTGGTTTTTGCAGGGGAACTCACCATTGCTGCATCATCTGAAGAGAGGTACCGAGGATGGTTCGGCGCAGGTTAGACTTGCCATCCCACAGGCTGCCCTTGAAGCACTGAGCCCAGCTACCGATGAAGGTGGTGGAGGGAATGATGGCGCGCTCGTACTCCTCGTTGGCGATAATCTCAGCCAGCTCGGTCTGGACATACTTGGAGTCCTTGGGCTGGCCACGAACACGGGAGAGGGCGTCCTGGGCAGCCTCGATCTTGCCGCGCTTGACAAAGTATCGGGGAGAATCGGGGAGGAAGAGAAGACCACCGCCGAGGATGACGGCCCAGGGAAACTGGATGGCGATGGGGATGCGGTAGGACGAGGGAGAGTAGAAGTCCTCAGTTCCGTAGACAATGCAGGCGGCGAGCAGCAGACCGATGGTGATGCAGAATTGGTAACCAGCGACGAGGGCACCACGGACCTTGCGAGGGCACTAAGGATATAGAGTTAGTAGGGGTAGATGACGGGGGCTGTGTGGCAGCAACTTACAATCTCGGACATGTACAGAATGACGATGGCAGACTCGAAACCGACACCGATACCAGCGATCAGACGGCCAGCAACGATACAGGCAAGGGGGTCGCCATGGCCAGTAATCATCTGGATAATGACACCGATGCAGTAGATGATACAACCAGTAATGACAGTCCACTTGCGGCCGATACGGTCGGCAACATCACCAGCGATGATAGCGCCGAAGAAGGTACCGCAGGAGAGAATAGAGACGATCAGAGACTGGTGGCTTTCCTTGAGCTTGTCGGCGCCGAGGCCCTCGACCTCATGGATGAAGTACTTGGAACCGTTGACACCGTTGATGTATCCAGAGTCGTATCCGAAGAAGATACCACCGAAGGAGGCGAAAGCGCAGAGAAGGTAGGCCTTCCAGGTGACGGGGGCCTCGATATCCTCGACGTTGTCGGCAGTCTGGAGCGCGACGGACCCCTTGCGACCGGGCTGGTCGACATGAGTTTCGGAGACGCCCATGGCGAAGAGCTGCTGCGGGTTGGTGATCGCAGGCGGTTAGGTGTTGTTGTTGTTGTGTTGAAGTGCGTTCAGCACGGGAGCAATGTTTTTGATGTCTCTGCCTGCGGTGGGTGAATCACAGACGAGACACAGGCAGTGATTAAAAGACAAAGTCTTTTAGAGGCGGGGGGGAGAGACTCTTGAAGAGTGGAGGAGGGGATTGTAGAAGATGTGAGTGAGACAGGTGATGAGCAGAGCAAGACAGTTCCACGAAGAAGGGGCGAAGGTGGTCTTTTTAATCTCGACGAGACGAGACCGAGATGGTAGGTTGCTCCTGCTGGTGCTGCAACCCTGGGCCTGGGTTTGCACTTGCAGATGCAGCAGCTGAGCGGGTGGAGGGGGAAGGATGAGGTGGCCCATGCTCCCTCTCGGCCGCTCCTGCCAGCGCCAATGCCAGTGTCAGTCAAGCCAAGCCGAGAGGTAAGGTGAGGTGCTTGCGCTTGCCAACCCATGATACACTCGTCTAGGTGCGGTTGTCCACGAGCTCGGGTTGCAAGAGCGGGTACGTACTCCTGGCCTCGGAGCACCCATGGGGGCCCATGGGGCATGGGATTATGGAGCATGGGGCAGCGAGTGGAGGGGCAATAGGATCAGAACATAAGGTACATTCAGACATGGCATTTCTCGGGGACGTCCTATTACTGTGTCGACGCCTCTACAGCTCCGGTCTTGCATGTTTTGTGTAAAAGCATGGCCGCGGCGATGGCCGCAGCCGACGACGCCGGGGCGTGGGTGCAGCAAAGACATTATACGCGGGTGTGGTGAAAGAAGCAACAAGCAGAATCCCCAAGCTTGCTCCGTCAATCAATCAACAATGAATCCATCAAACCGTCAAAACCGATCCGGCGCGGAACAAGATTCCAGGATCGGCAGGCGGGCGCCGCCGCCGACTCGATCCATTGGATGCTTTTGTCAAAGATTGGACGTTTGTCGCCAGTGATTGGATGCTTGCGGGCTCAAGCTCCCAGGAGAACAGACCAGACGCGAGAGATCTCGTGCGCGTGTGGCTCGTGTGCTGTGCTGTCTCGGCCTCGGTCTGGCTGAGACCCAAGGCTATTGAAGATGTCTCTTACCAGAATAGACACGATAGCTTCTCCGTAGTCTTCGGAGCACCGTCAGTCCCATGCCCAGGAAAAAATTGCCGTTCCACGCGCCCAGCGTCTGGGGAACTCGCGTGGGGATTTGCGGGCCCCGGCGCCAAGGGGGCTACGAGGTAAGGCCGATGATAGTGGAGGGACGGTTGGCCCACAACCGTTGTGCCGGCCCAGATGGCCCAGAGAAGCGCCGAGTACGGCCGGCCGTTATTTACCCATGACCTACGGGGGGCTTCCATCATGAGTTCTAGAGCCCGGAGCGCCCAGAGACACGGCACGGGAGGCGAGGGACGGCCGAACCAGCTGCGCGGTAAACAGTTTCATCAATATCTGAGTTAATCGATTAATTGATTGTGTTGTAGATTGGTGATGAATCTTGAACCCTCAATTCGCTTAATCTCACCCATGCAGATTCAACGGCGCCATATCGACAATTCTGCAGCTTATGCCGCTGATCATGATCCCGCCCAAGGGTTATCCATACCACGCCCTGTAAGCAACCACACCTCCCCCGGCGGCCAGCGTCCGCGCAGCCAGTCGCCAGCCAGAGCCGGGCATCCCAGGGGGGGCAGCCCAGGCCGCGGGGAAAAGGCGACACCCCTTCAAAAGGGTCCAAATGGGTGAATTTTCGGTCGTACTCGATGCGCTACTCCCCTGGCCCTCCGACTGCATGGCATGGTTGTAATTGACCGAGCTGGCCACCGCACCGCCTGTGGAGATGGAGAAAGAGAGATCCCATCCACTCCTCGTCCCCCCTCCACCTGAGGATATCTCAGCTTCCGGGGAATGAACTTTGGGGTAAAGTCCTGTTCTGGGGATGAGGCAGAGCTGTGCCTCTTGTCAACACCAACTCGGCCAGGCGCCCCGGAGCTGCTGGTAAAGTGCCTCCGAGTCGGCCACCGAGATCACGGAATAGCGGCATGCATGCCCCCAGACTCCTTCTCCGGATTTGGCCATTTCTAATCGTCTGGGAGCTGCGGGGAGATGAATGAGCCCGAGAGGGAGCCTGTCCGGCCGGTGGAGGAGGGTTGTTGAGCAGGATGAGCTGATGGGTCCCAAGGTGAACCGAAGCAGCAATTCCAAGCACCGCGCGCCTCTGAAGCTCGCGACAGCCACATCGTCACGAGAACCGTGAATCGTCCTGTCATGCATAGTTCCGGGCCGAAACGTCAGGGCCCCCTAGAAAAAAAAGCCAGAGGGTGAGGGCGCAGGCTTGGGCCCAAGCTGGCCGATCCGACGACATGATTTGACGATACGTTTTGACGACGCCGGGATCGAGCCGCGAATGGGTGCCGACAGCAAGGCCAATTAATTAGCCAACGTAACTGGGCTAAACTGAACTGCGACTGTAGCTACCCAACCTGAAGCAGCACACCAGTTGCATCCATCCGTTTCCAATTCGCATTCCTCCTTGTTGTCATGTGAGAAGAGTGTAACCAGCGACAACAGAAAGAGTCACAGATGAAGCAAGTAAGCGACGGCAACTGTAGAGATTTCCCGTCTGTAATGTTGCACACGACACGGTTTCTATTTCCTTGCCTCCCTCCTTCCTTTTCTTGAATGTTTCATTTCCAATCCAAAAATAACAACTTGAGAGTAAAAGAAAATTCGGTCCCGATGGGCGGGTACCCGACGACAAGCTGTTTACCCAAGGTCGCACGTTCTGCTCTTCCATCCCGAGATTGCCCATTCGTCTTGGTTCGCTTGCTTGCCTACCTGTCAGCAAACGACTCTGGCCCCCGGGGCGGTATCCAGTTTATTGAGTCAGGAAGCTGGGGTCACGAGGTCTGGAGAAAAAAAAACACGGAGGAATAGAGTAATAGACAAAGTTAAGCATGCCTCGATGCTTGAGATCTCGCACCTCTCCCTCGCTCTCACCACTCCCCTTACCTTACCCTGCAAGCCCCTCCTGTCATTGGGCCTGGTGGCGCCCATTCCCGGGGTCCCCCAAAATCTCGAACTCTTTTTTAATTTTTTCCCTTGTATTCTGGGTCTCTGACACGATGGCTTCAGAAAGAGTCCGGCCGAAGCCCCACCCGCCGCGTGCCCATTCATTACGCCTGGCACACTCGTGACAGACAAGAAAAAAAAGAGAAGGGGATTATTGCTCGGCCGAGAACCGTCTGGGCAGGTTTTACTAAGCTTTTACCCAAGATTTTGACTTGTATGACAGGGCCAAGGAAGCATCTACTTTCGGTCCCTTGCCCAAAAAGACGGCCATTGTCCGGGTCGCCGGCGTCAGCGATCGGAGGCGTTCTCTATTCCCGGCGCCTCTTGCATGGCGCCCTCAGCCGCCCATTCCATTCTGCGTCGTCGTCCCATCTCTCATCTCCTGTTGCTCTCCTGCTCCGTGATCTCGCCTCTCTGCCAATGCCGAGCAGCTGGCCGAACGGTGGGTCTGTCCCGACAAACTGGATTTTCGTCTCCTTTGCCGTCTAAGCGGCCCCTTGTTCTTTGTCCGCCTTGCGACCAGCTCATATCATGTGCATCCCTCGGCGAGGTCATCACCAAGACAGGAGGGGGCCAGCCCAATTTGGCGATCGTCGTTTTGTGGCTTGCGCCCAAATCCACCATCCCCGCAACTGGGCCGGACCAAGCAAATCCTCACAGCAACGTTGAATTCTCTGGTAGGGCATGCCAAGAGACGTCGTCTCAGACATTCTGTAAGCAGTGACTTCACCATGTCTTCACTTGTTGAAACCGCTCCATTTGGACCATAGCCTTTCAGCCATTGTTTCGATGCCAAAGTCATTCTCGTCCACCCAACCCAATGGGTGCCATGATCCGAGGATCGTCGTCAATTGATCATCTGTACTCGCTTCCGCCGACTAATCAGAGCGCTGCGTTTGAGAACATCGCGTTTACCCTCCTCCTCCCTGCGTTTAGCTTTGCTCCGGTGATTCATTCATTCCGTGCTTCTTCCGCTCCCGTGAAACTTGGGATCGCTGAAGACACATCGATGATCGTTGCCTTCACAGTACTAGATGGGCGGATGAAGGCTAATAGTGGGACTAAAATACGAGTTTTCTGACTTTTTTGCGAGACTGTCTCTGTTGTGTCTGTGGCGCATAAGCCTGTAGATGGGTGGTTTAGCCATCAGATGTGGCCGAGGAGATCATGTTACCAAATCTGGATCACCGACTGTAACCATCCAGATTTCTCACAAAAATCATCACTGTCTCAGAAGATTTGTTATTTTTGCAACAATAGCGCTTCAAGACAACAGAAAGGGATACTTGCTGCTAAAGAAGTCATCCCTTTTAACATTTGATGATTGCCAGTATTGCTACCCTATATTCCTTCGGCTTACGCCAGGGTCATTCCACACAGGCTCTGTAACAGGCAAGTCGGGGTAAGCAAGCTGACTACACCAGTAGCAAAAGTGTAGATAGGTAGTCTGTATGTAGTAAATGTCTCAATATGTTCAAGTTACACTATCACACAAGGCATCATGCAGAGAACAAGCCTCATTGTGGGCGCCCTTCTCGTCGCCTTCTGGGCCATCTGGACCGCCACCCGTCCCTCAACATCATCGGAGGAGGTGCCACTGAGTCTCGGCCGCAGAAACGTCGTCCTCTTTGTCACGACTGCAGCAAACGGCCTTGCGAATGTGCACCTGGCAACCAGCCACACTCTGCTCTCGCAACACCCGTCGCTAGAGGTTCATTACGCGTCTTTTGCAAAACTTAAACCCGATGTCGACCGCGCCGGCAAGTCCATCATCTGGCATGAACTGCCTCCACCAGATATCCTGGCCACGATAGATCGCGCGTTCGGAAGTGTCGCCGGGCTCGCGGCCCCGCCCGGATTGAAGGGCATTGACAAGTTGGCGGGGGATGTACAGACCATGCTCACTCCGTGGACTGCCGAGGAGCATTGGAATCTGTACAAAAGCATCACCAAGCTGATCCAAGAAGTTGATCCAGCGCTGGTTGTCGTCGACCCCGGCTTCCGACCGGCAGTAGAGGCCACGCAAGACACAAACTACATGCACCTGATCCTCTGTCCAAACTCACTCATCGACTCGTTTGCGCACAAGCAGCCATGGGCAGCCATTCTCTGGAAGTATCCCCCCGTCGGATCCGGCCACCCCTACCCCGTGCCCTGGAGCCTCATCCCAACAAACATCTACCTCCAAGCCCGCATCATCTTTGCAGCCGTGGTCGCCCCTGACGTCAAGACAAAGAGGTCGTACCTCGAAGAAATGGGCGTCAAGAAGGCCATGGATCTCGCAGGGTCCTACAGACCTGACGTCCCCTGGCTCTCCTCGTCATTCCCGGAAGCCAGCCTCCCGATGGACTTCATCCCGGAGGGCGCCAAGTACTGTGGCCCTATTGTCCTCGAGAGGGCGTCGCTGCAGGAACAAGATGCTGAGATGGCCGAGTGGCTGCGCAGGGCGCCGACGATGCTCGTCAACCTCGGTAGTTCCGTAAGGTTTGATGAGACGCAGGCACGCTCTATGGTGGACGCGCTCATGCCCGTCCTCGAACAGACCGACACTCAGATTCTGTGGAAGATCAGGAGATTGAGTGTCTTTGATGACGCCTTCCTGGACCCTGTGAAAGAGCATGTGGCTAGTAGGCGGCTTCGGATTGAGTCTTGGATTGAGGCTGATCCAACGGCATTGCTTGCGACGGGCAACATCAAGGTTTCAGTTCACCATGGCGGTGCGAATTGCTACAACGAGGCGGTTCTGTGAGTAATGCCTTTAAAAATTGTT
The DNA here is from genome assembly GCA_013266205.1 of Fusarium decemcellulare. Classification (NCBI taxonomy): domain Eukaryota; kingdom Fungi; phylum Ascomycota; class Sordariomycetes; order Hypocreales; family Nectriaceae; genus Fusarium; species Fusarium decemcellulare. The sequence continues at coordinate 13,706 of JAAGWO010000535.1, forward strand.
GCCATTGGCTAATACGTTCCAGCTACGGTGTGCCCCAAGTTATCCTCCCAAGGTGGTTTGATCTATACAACTATGCCTCGACAGCAGAGTATCTAGGCGTGGGCATCTGGCCAACCAAAGACACTGCCCCAGACTGGAACTCGACAGAGCTCGGTCAGGCCTTTCTCGAAGCTCTCTCTAATGAATCAATGAAGAAAAAGGCTCGAGAGTTGGGAGAGATTGCGCGACAGCACGACGGCCGCACCATGGCAGCGAGAGAAATTGCAGCAATTGCGGCGAGAGGACACGAATAGGTCGTCAAGGTCTATAATTCCCTATACCACTGCGACGCTACAAAATCCGCCTCCAAAGACAGAGATTTCGGTACTGATGGCGGAGTTTCGCAATGAACCTCGGCATCTCCACTGAATAACCTTCAAAGTCCGCCGACGTCATTGACGCTAGCCACTTAGACGTCGGCTGCAAACAATTTCTTCAGAGGTCAATGGGATCAATCATCAATCTGGATAATTGATCTCCCCGGCTTGCCTTCAATTCCTCCGCCTCCGTGCTCGAGTCACGTAACAAACCCGGCGGTCGCCACAAAGACACCGCGGCATCAATTACAGTGTGCGGACTACTTTACGTCGCCGCCACCGCACGGGGAACAAAAACTGGTGACGACTTGAGTCCTGACGTGATTTAACACCCATTCACATTTCCACTCTTGAAGAGGCAGGTTTCACTCATCAGCAACCTCATCGAGTCGCTCTTATACACCATCAACATGGCAACTACAATGAAAGCCTGGCAAGCAGCCTCCCCAGGCCCCTTCGACAAGACCCTCAAACTGCGCGACGACCTCCCACGTCCCTCGCAGAAACTCCAAGATGGCCAGATCCTCGTCCAGGTAATCCGCGCAGGCCTCAATCCCGCCGACTTCAAAATGTGCGAGATAGGTCTCGCATCTCGCGCAATCACGTCTTTTCCCAAGACTCCTGGCATGGACCTCAGCGGTCGCATCGTTGACGTCGCAGAGGGTGTCACTGACGTCAAGAATGGAGATTTGGTGATTGCTCGCGCAACGCCCACAAAAGCAGGCGGATCTCTGTCAGAGTTTATCGTCGTGGACAGAGAGGGATACGCTACTCTCCCTGATGGCTTTGACTTAGATCAAGCAGCCGGCGCACCCACAGCAGCCTTGACAGCTTACCAGACCATCGCGCCCCACATCAAAGCTGGTGACAAGGTCTTTATCAACGGCGGCTCCGGAGGCGTAGGTCAATTCGGCATCCAGGTCGCAAAGGCTCTCGGTTGTCACGTCACAGTGACTTGCTCGACCGCAAAGGCCGACCTGTGCAAAAGCCTCGGCGCCGACGATGTCATCGACTACAAGACTAGTGACGTCCTCACCGAGCTCAAGAAGGATGGCCAAGTCTTCAGCCTCTGCGTCGATAATGTCGGTGACTCACCCCCAAACCTATACGCCCGCGCCCACGAATTTCTCCTGCCTGGTAGCAAGTTTGTGTTTGTCGGCGGTCACGTCTCACGGAGTAGCTTTATCAGCCTGGCGAGTAGTCTATTCCGGCCAGCCTTCCTCGGCGGCGGGAAACACAAGTTCATCAACTACATCACCGCCAATAAGGCATCTGATCTGGAGCAGCTGAGGGATTGGTTGGTCGACGGCAAGTTGCGCACCGTCATTGATTCTACTTTTGGCTTTGAGGAGGCGGGTGAGGCGCTTGAGCGGCTCAAGAAGGGGTCGAGTGAAGGCAAGATCATTGTTCGGGTTCAGGAGAAGTAAAGGGTTGACTGTAACGACTATAACACCAGACTATAATGGATTGAGGGACGGACATTGATACCAGATTACAATGAATGGAGGCACGGGGAGGGAGATACCAAGTTGGCTGCATAATTTACACGAGTTCGTTCTATTAACAGCTATAGCAGTTGCGTCTGTATGGTAGTTTGTTCGCAATTTTTCACTGTTGTGATGGTTGGAACGGCCATCAAAGTTGGCTTCGGGATTGTCCGTCAACTCGTCTCTGTTGCAAGCCTCGAGCAACTGCCTAGTAACATGATCCGGATAAGTATACCCTGGTAGCATGTATCATAGGGCACGTAAAACCCCCGGGGTGATACGGGGAGACCTAAGCGGCGTCTCCGGCTGCAGTTGGGCTTGCAGAGGTAGAGTCAAGATAACCTCATGGAGCACCCGCAGCGGATCTTCCCGCGTGCCTTAGCCTGGTGCAAGATGACATGGCCAAAATGCAAGCCTTCCTGCCCCTGGCACTGGCCGACGTCGGTGTCGGCGGCGCCTTGGCCGTTCCCGAATACCAGCCTCGCCATGCTAAGGATGGCGTATGGATGCGGTTGTGTATCTCGCTCTGGCCGAGCATGTTGAACGTGTAATAGTTGCTTCATGGCTGAGGACCACCATGTCCTCGTAATCGATGCTGACTAGGCGGCTGTTCACGTCCCCAGACCAGAAGCAAACTTGCGCGCAACCCACGCAGCGCCGTGCTCCTCATATTCCTTCTTCGTCACAGCCAGCTTGTTGATATGAGGATGGTTCGCTAAGTTCGCACCGCCATACCAAGTGTTGGTGATGGGGTCCGCAGGCCTCGCGACTCGCACGATGCAATCGTCTGGCACCCGCTGAACAACCTCCTTCTGCAGCCGCTGGATGAAGCCATCAAAGTGCGTGTTGCCGCCGACAACGAGAATGTTGGCGAGCATGCTGGGCCACAGCCCCAAGGGCAGTTGGTTCAATGATTCTTGAATCAAATCAGCCAGGCCGGGCTGCCTGAAGCCGGCGTCGGATGGGCTGAATATCAGTTCGGGAACCGTGAACCTCTCGTTGCGCAGCGTCAACGCATCCTCCTCTGACTGCCCTGCCACCTTCCTCGCTCTCGAGTGTCGTGAAGGCTCATAGTCGCAGAGGATACCCTTGGACCGAGCATGAAAGTCGGGCAAGATGTAATCCTTGGCTATGCCACCCCCAGAGAGGTAATCCGGACGACGCTCTCCTCTGGTCCCCTTCCACGACTTTTCCAGGTCGGCCTTGAAGTCGGCTGAAACAAAACAGGAAAGCTCCTTCATCTCGTTGACAATGTATGTGTCGTTACGCATGTCAAAATGTCGGAGAGAAATCAGGCGCGTCAGGTAATTCGTGAGCACCTTGCCGCCCACATCGAGTCTCCGGATGGCCGAGTGCAGAGCTTGGCCGCGGAGGAGCGGTGTGATGGTTGTGTGCGAGTATCCAGAGTCGACGACCATGACAGCTTCGGCGGGCGTGTTTGCGACGGTCGGGTTCTCCTGAGGCGTCCGGAAGATGCTCTGGATATCGTGGTAGGCATTAAAGGTAGGCCCTGGAACTGTCAGTCGCCAAAGTCAGACAAAGTCGAGGTCGACATACCTATTCCACGGTAATAGCTCGTAAACCCATACTCTTCAAAAACAATCTGATCACAATTCGTCTGAAGAATAGGTAATCCATTCGGCGGCTCCGCAAGTATCAACCTCGTTTCCGCAGGGTCAATCTTCATCGCCTTATCCTCAAACAATTCCCGGTCCCAAATCTCCTTCTGCGCCTCCCAATTCACAATAGACCCCTTCTCCACCGGCCTTCGGAACTGGATCTCCCCAAAGTCGCGGCATTTCTCAATCTCGGACGCCACGTAGACCTTTCTCGCGCGGTCGCGGGCAATGTAGTTGGGGATGACGCGAGGCTCGTCGACTTTGCCGTCGCGCACGAGGCCTGCTTTGATGGTTTCGGCGCCGTTGTCGAGGACTAGGGTTGTGGACGGCGCCTTTGGGGGCGCGGGCTTGGCTTTGCGTCCTCCGGCCATGACGTCCCGTTGGAATGATGATTGTGAATGGTGGTGATTTTCTTGAGGTTGCGCGAACACGACTTTGCGTGGAATTTTGGGTTACGTAAGCGCACTGTCATGAGATTGGAGGTCATGATGTTAACGTCACGATATATTCTTGGCATGATGAGCCCTGTACGAACTGTTAGATAACTAATTTTGGGTCCATCTTCTGGAACAATACCTGCTCGTGTAAATGTAAAATTTTCTACAAAGGATACAAAATCCCAGACCGCAAAAACGGCACCTCCAACCCTCTAACATCGCCATCCTCACCTAGGTACACCACCACCCTATCCAACGGCTCTCCACCATAATGAACCCAGTCCTGAATCGTCCACCCCACACAATTCATGTCCTCAATCATCTTTCCAGGAAGATCCGTCTTGAAGTCGGACCCAATGTCGGGCCACAAGTGCCAGACCTCCTTGATCACCGGCTTACCCTCAAGCGTCGCCTTGTCACGAAGGTCACTCGGAAACGCCCGAATCGTAGGCCCAACCTTAGGAAGAAAGCCGCCTAAAGCAAGCGTCCAAATTTCTGGAAGGCTAGAAACAATGTCTGTGCCGTTGCGACGAAGTGAGACAAGCACCATTGAGTCTTTGTCCTGCTTCAGGGATGCCTCAATGGGAACGTCACCATCTCCCTGCTTGCTTGTAAAGTTTCGCTCGTACTTGTTTGCTTGCTGCCTTGATACTTCATCCGCAGCAGGTACAAAGGTTGAAAGCATGGCGTCCCTCAAAACCGGCGCAGCTTTCATCGGCCCTGCAGTGAGGACGATTATTGCAAAGCCATAGTCATCCACAAAGTCCAGCTGGCTTCTATAATTCTGAGCACCACCGCTCTTACCGTAGATAGTGATGGTATGAGGATGGTCTGGGGTAAGGCCTGTAGGCCGTAGAATCTCCCATGGCGTACCAGTCATGGTGTAGGCGTTGCCAGCAAAGGCGGTGGGCTTCAGCCAAGCGTTGATCTCGGTAGATGTCAAGTTCAAAGTGCGCGAGAGTAAAGCATACGAGAACTTGGATAGATCTGAAATCGAGGAGACCAATCCTCCAGCTCTGCTTCTGTTAGCTAGTGGTTTAAGAGGGAATGTGGTCACACGTACGGGGCATTCTCCTTGTAGTCGGCACCCCAGCTGCTATCACCGGGAGGAATAACAGCCTTGTCATCATCTCCTGGCGAAGGAAAAGTATTCTTTAGGTCTAAGGGCTCTGAAACAACTTCCTTGATGAGTTGCGTAAAGTTCTTCCCAGTGTACTCCTCTAGAGCCATGCCGAGGATGACAAAGGCCATGTTTGAGTAGGCAGGGCGTTCCATGGGGGTGGTCTGGGGGTGTGACTTTGTCATTCCGACAAGGTAATCTGCAAAAATGTCAGTATTCAATGGCTATTTGCCAAGTCCCCTTACCTTGACGAGAGCAGCCTTTGTTCAGCCCCGTAACACCACACGGCGGATAGTCACTATCCTTGACCGGCGGAAGGCCGTATGCAAGAAACACCTCTTTCAAGAAGTAAAACTCGGAAAAGCCATCTATCATTGATCAGTGAAAGTTGAAACTCATCTGCGTAGTCATACTCACAGTTGGCCGGTGTACCACCAAGGTACGAAGCCAGCATCCTCAAGCTCACATCACGCCAAGCAGTAGTCGACTTGTTATCGTTGAGTCTCGGGAGAAACTCCGTCACAGGGGAGTCCAAGTCAATGCCGCTCTTTAATAGAACATAGGTCGCAAAAACTTTTGACACAGACCCAATGAGGTATTGCGAATCTCTATCCAGGTGTTTGGTGCCGTTTTCGTTTGCTGATGCAAGGTGGTGATACTCCCAGATGGGCACACCTGGCTTGTCCTGATCCGCACTGACAACGGCTAGTGAGAAGGACACATTCTTCACTGGCCAGCCTGCTGTGATGGAGCCCGAAACCGCAGCGTTGAGGGTATCGGTCAGATTCGCGGCTGTTTCTTTGAAGATGGATGAGCCAGAGAGGGCTGTTGGTCGTGGAAGGACTGGCCCTTCTGGTCGGCATTGGAGGTACGCTGAAGCAAACGAAGATGTCAAAGACAAGAAGAAAATGATGGATGGTAACAAAGTCATGGTTGTAACAGTGGCATTAACTGGCCTACATAGCTATTCCAACTCATCCTGTCATGAATAAGTCGTCTCTTATATCTTCAACTCTTCCATCTGCCAAGACCTTTCTAGATGTATTCACATCGTGAATGCGAAATACGACAGAGTTGCTATAAACCCCCGACCTCTGCGTCGGTATAATTGGCCGTGTCTTGAAGATCCGGGTTGGCAACAATGATCTGCACGGGAGTTACAAGGTGGCGTCCGGCTGTCTGCACCTGGAAATGCGAGATACGATGCGCAGATCCACATTATTCCCAGCAAAGGCGGGATTGTCCAACCACATGTTGCGCTTGTTTCTCAGCTGAGCCTCAAACATGTCAGACCAGTGGAGATCCGACATTTCATTCATTCATAGCAATCTTCCCTCCTCATTAGATCTTGGGCGTGCCCAGCACGCTGGGTATCAACCGCCACCTCTCAGCCGTCGCATCCCGCGGAACAACCCCCATCTCGGTCCGCGCATTCACAAAGCCAGGGCCGCCGCTCTCCCAGGCGTAGTCCTTCCACCGTCCGAGGGCTGGCCACATCCTGTCCCGCACGATGCCCGCGATCTTGTCCTTGCGCTCGTCGCCCACGATGCCTACTACGCTGCTCCACAGCGCCCACGTCTCCTCGAGCTCGTCCACGCTCGACACGCCCATGACGCTGACGCCCAGACGGCCAGTGTCGCCCGGGTTCAGCTTTGTGCCGAACGGAGCTCCTACGCGCGCCCAGTTCTCCAGCGCCCAGCGGATGGCAACCTCCTCTAGGTGCTCGCCCTCTTCTTGCGCAATGGCAGAGAGGTCGGCGCACAGCTGACGGAGCTCCTGTGGCGCAGGATGCCACGACGCCATGGGACTGTTATCCACGCCGCGCGTGGTCAATAGCCCCATACCCAGCATACTGGCATTGGGCAAGCACTCGACTCCGGCGTTCTTGAACCGCTCCAGCAGGGCTGTTTCACCCAGCTGGCTGTTCTGCACAGTGAAGTGGCTGTATGACATGACAGCATCCAACGGCTCCCCCGTCTCGCGCAAGATCATCTCGGCCAGCGAGGCAAGCGTCTCGACGGGGTACCCGCTGATGCCCACGTACCGGATCAACCCCTGATCCCTCAGCCGGCGCAGCTCCATCACCGCGCCCAGCACCTCCTCGGGCGACACAAACTCGACATCGTGCGTGTATACCAGATCGAGGTACGGCGTGCCCAGGCGCTCGAGGCTGCGACACACGCTGTACCTTATCCAGGCGGGCGAGTAGTCAAACTCGTCGCCGGCGATGCGACCGGCCTTTGTGATGAGAAAGTAGCCCTCGCGCGGCGGGGGCGGGGTCAGCTTGCGCAGGGCATCTCCCAGGAGGATCTCGGAGGGGCCGTAGTAGGGCGACGTGTCGAAGCCGAGGATGTTGTGGGCGAGGGCGCGGCCGACGATCTCGGTGTAGGGCATGTGCGTCGGGTCCGGGTGGTACTGGTGGTTGAAGGTGGCCGTCCCGAGTATCAGCGGCGGGAGCACGTCCGACAGAGGTTTTCGCACGGCGGCTGCCATTGCTTTTTTCGCGAAAGAGGCAGAAATGCTACGAAAGTGGATAACAGAGGGGAATATGGGGATGATCGCAAACGAGAAGATTTCGTTCAGGGTCTTTCCGAGTCTGGGCCGGGTCGGATAGTGGGGGGGCAACTCGAATAGACTTCGGAACGGCTCGGTTGGAGACGGCGATATCGGGCTCAGAGGAGGAGCAAGAGGAATAGAGGACAATTAATGCACGAGGCAATTGGATGCTTCTTGAGCGAATTCTCTCTACAAAAGGCCGAGAAAAATAGCAACAACAAAAATAAGGGTCCTGCGTTTGTCAGCGATTCCAGGGTCGCGCATTAGCCTCATCATGTCCCCTTATCAGCGATCCGCCGCCAACAAGCGCGATCGCGGGATATCGCCCTCTGGTTCTGATGAATCATCATGTCTGCGACTGTTACTCCGAGGGCCCGGGCAGGTCTTGTCCGCAAATGGTCGAGTGCGTAATCTGCTCAATCGGTTGCGCCATAGTTGCAATGCCTCTGGGCGGAGGGCTTAGAGCGTGTAAAGGCAGCACGTTTCATTGACGTTGATCAACGCTAAGAAATGGAGGGTGAAAAAAGAAGAGTCAGAGAAAAAAATAGACTAAGAAAAAAAATGTCCAACTCTTCGCACTTCAATGTCCAGGCCGGCTCTCGTCTAATTGCGCGTGTGACTTTTCTTCCATGCACGACATGGATCATCTGGACGATTTCCTCCATGCCCCATCTCCGTCCTATTGCCACCATCTCATTTTCGGACTTTTTCCTCTTCCGTTGCTGGTCTGGGCTGTGCGGGGCCGGAATAGCATCACCCCATATCTGGGACCACCCATGACGTTTTTCCACGCCAGAATCCAAATGCCATCGACTTATACACAGATCTCGACGTTGCAAATACCGCGCTTCCCTAAACCCGAGGGCAGGGCACACAGGTCGTATGATATCTGGACAAAGGGTCCAGACTAAAACTGTTTCATCAAAGTAGTGGCGAGTATCTGAAAGTAGAGTAGAGTTTGTGCTCCATGACTCCAGAAAACCAGGTTTCCTAAAGCCCCATCCGCCAATATCCCAACACTCCCATATTCCTTGCGTAAAAATAATACCCATAGACCAAGCAAGAATCGAATAGCATCGTCGCCAGTAAACTCCCCAACATGTTGTATCCTCAGCCCGCCTTTGCCCTCTGTTGCGCCCGACCGTTTAACGTCCGTGTCACAAACAATGAACCATTTAATCTCCACCCGGAATATTTCTGGAAACATGCCCCATTTTCCAGGGATCGTGTTTCCTTCCATGTTCCATATTCCCCGAACCGTAGACAAGCCCCCTTTCCAAATGTCATTCGGACTAGGGCAATAAGCGTTAGACAACCGTTCCAGGTCCTGGCTTATTGATATATATCCATGAGTGGTGTGACGGATGGATATGTCTGCTTGTCCAGCGCAGCAAGCGACAGCCCTGTCAGACTTGCATTGCAGGTCCCAGGCTCCTTGTCCGTGATGGCTATGCCTCATGCGTGGTATCGTCGCGTATCAAGGACCCAACCGCATGGGGGCCGAGTGTGCATTGCACCGTTGTAGCGGGCATTCGCTCAATGGCCGAGGGCCACCATTCACACGCGCCTCAGGCCGCGGCCTCGTGAGAAGCACCCTAATCAGTCGGTCAGCATCAAGAACGGGGGTTTCGCGAGTCAGCAGGGACTATGCCACGTACAATCACACTGCAACTGCGGTTAGCATACGATTTTGCACCTCGATAGTCAAGAATAGACTTACGAAAGAAGACGAAGACCCTTCGTTGTGAATCAGGCAGTACCCGCCACAGCACTTTCTGCAGACCTTTTGCGTGCGCTCAATGCATTCATCGCACTATTGTCCAGGTCAGCCTCGTGATATGTCATAGTGAGACAGATAAGGGTCAACCAACATTCATGCCGCATTCCCAGCAGCTTCGTGAGACACGTGCCTATCGCAGCTTGTTAGCGCATGGCCACAGAAGAAAAGAAAAAAGAAACCGGGAGGATTATTCGTCGTCTCGGAATCACCGCCAATAAAGCAAGAATCTGCATACAATTTTCCCGGGGTTTGCTAAACCAGCTGGTTGAGAGCTGCTTCGGCCGGTCCCGCGAGCCATGCTGCTCCGCTTCAGGTCCATGGTGATCCAGCGTCGGTGGTACAAGCTCTACACAGTCCGTTTCGTACCTTGGCTTTGGCCATTGTTGGCGCAGGTTCCACTTGGTCCAGCGAATTCCAGCTTCCGTCATACTCGACCACCATGACGCTCGGTTCATGCATGGTCATCTCATGGCCAAAAGGCTGATAACACGTCTCGCACCACCACTTGTTGCAGGTTACGCAGAATCGGTCCCTGAGACAGTCGGCGCAGCGAGCTGCAAAGGCCTCGTGCCCCGGTCGCGGCGTCGTGGCCGCCTGCACCGACGATGACAGGATCGGCGGAGGAGACAGCAGCGGTAGCGATGAAGGGTGAGTCTCGGCATCCGAGAGACCTTCAGGCGCCTTGCCACAAGACGCGCAACCGCCAACTGCAAAAGTGGCGATCGCAGGGTTGCAGGCGGATCGCAGACGCATCTTGCCAAAGGCTGGCGAGTTGCTGTGGCGCGGGCCCTGGCACAGCACAGCATCAAAGGCGATGAGGCCTTGGCATGCCAAAAGACATTGCGCCCAGTCTGCGTCGATCGCATTGCTGAGCATCCGGCCCTTCCTGGACCACCAAGCGTCGGCCTCACTATGCAGCGAGTCACACAATGCCTTGTGGCTCTTGTGGTTCCAGTCTGCACTGATCGAATTCTGCCCACAGCAGGAGTCTGGAAGCTTGGGTGCCTCAACCTCCTTGGACCCAAAGACGTAGAGAGCCTTGAGTCGCGGCGCACCCTCAGGGCGCGAGGTGCGACAGGCATAGGCTAGCGCGGCGCGCAGCTTGCCATGGTTCAAATTCTTGACATCGCGGATCGAGAGCATGCGCACGCTATAAGTCGGGTCGTTGATGATCTCGTGGCACAGCTCAGCAGTGACCGAGAGGCCATCGAGGATCAAGGATTGGACATCGCGGAGAATGTCTCGCTGTCTGAGCGTTGAAAAGATGCCCCTCAAGGGCCCGGCGTAGAAGCTGTCATACAGGGTCAGCTAGGGCCACGATGCTAGTGGCCGTTGTGGGCCAGACTCACTCATCCTCAGTCAAGTACTCCGAGAGCTGCACATTGCGCCAGACGGAAAGGCTACGTTCAGCTTCGGTGTTGTCGGTGCCGAAATGCGCGGTCTTGACCCGTGTGAGGTCGAGATGACGAAAGACGCCGGGGGTCTCGTGGAGGAGGTACCGGAGGTCGCGGCAGGTCGCGGCAAGGTTCAGCAGACCAGAGACGGGGAGGTAGGGGAGGGTGTTCCTGAGAACAAGAGAATTGAATAAAGCGTCAAAGAGGGTCAAGCCCTTGTCTTGGATCTGGGAGATCTCTACGCGCGTGTTTTGGTCGACAATAACTTGGCTCATGTCAGGCTGGCCAGAGTCTCATGAGGTATCACTGGAAAGGGTAATGAAAGGCAGCCCAACTGGCAAGGAGGGCTAATGGGAGGGTATGGGGTATGAAGATGGGAGGAACAGAGGAATCGTCTCGGGGAGGACGAGGCTGTTTAAAGATATCATTATGAGGCGGACCAAGGAGCCAGATTGTCCGACAAGCAAGCACAAAGCACAAGCCCATGCGAGCGGCCAGGGCGGCAACCATTCGCTAGAACGAGCTTCCCAGCATGGGTTTCGTCTGGGGAGATGGCCTGGGCAAAGCCTGGGTGGGATGGCATGGGACACGGATGGGATGAGATGAGATTGGATTGGCGAGGCTAGGTTTCTAGGCTGCGCATTGGGATTGTCCCTATCGAGAGGGAGGGAGGGGAGGAGTGTCTCCAGTATGACATGTATTACAAAGGCTGTTAAGCTGTGAAAGCTTGGACTTTGTTGGAGCGCAAGAGCAACCATCTTGGGAGCGACGTCCAATGTGTACGTCGCGTGAAGTCCAGTAGACGGCCGGTGAGTGGGGGCTCAACAACGCCAGAAACACGGTAGAGCGCAGCCGGCCGGACCGGAGAGAAGTCAGATATGCGCCTGTTGAGGCAAGACGGAGCACCGCTATAGCTGTATGTAGGGTGGGAAAGGGGGGCGGCGGTTGCAAGAGATCGGCCCGTGTGAGCAGCTAAAGACCAGAGTGGATGCACGTTGAGCGACGAACCCTAGTCTCTGCCTATGTTTGATGAATGGCCGAATAGAGTCTGGCCCGCCTGATGTCTTGACGAGATGGCATCACCAAGCTGGTCCATCTTATCGCTGGCAAAGTAGCAACCCGTCACAAGCGGTAGCTCCGCTAGGGGAGCATGTCCTCAGGCGCACCATTAATGGCGCCGTGCTCAGCTTGACGACGGGAAGCTTGGGGGAGCAACTTTGCAGGGCGAATCGGCGCTCAAGACGTAATGCGATGACGCTGCAAGTCCCTTGTCGGCGCACTCGGCCTCCCTTGTCCGTCCATCTGTGTGCTCTCCAGTGTCACTGCCCTTGTACGCCAATCTTGGGGTCCCTGTCGGTCCCTTTTTCTTTAAGCGTGCCAGAAGTGGTCCATGTTTCTCCCCCGCCCCCTTCGGCCCCGTCGGGATGCTCCAGAATGCTGTGATCACTGCTATAATGGGAGAAGTTGGAAACACCCAAAACACCTCGAGACGAGGGGAAACAAGAGTGGTGACAGGCCAGGGCTGTAATGGTTGGATGCTGCATGGAGGGCGGACTGGCTGTGTCACATGTCGCAATCCCACGGGCGGAGAATAGAATGCGGCGGGCAGCTTGGCAGGATAGGCGGTCACTGAGCTCTCTATCCCAGGGAATTAAGGTCCAAGACCTTGACAAGCTTGACCTGATCAACGTACCAGAATCTGGGGGGTCCGCTCGCAGATCGTACCAAGCTCGGGCGCGTGGGGCCAAGCGTCAAGCCCTTGACGCCCTCAAGCCTCATCATGGCCTTAGCTGGCGGTGCTCTGCGTCAAGACCTGAAGCTTGCAAGGGATAAGAGATGTGACTTAGATGAGCTGGCTTGCTGCTGTTGGACCAGGCGCCGCCAATCTCTTCTCCACGTTTTGGTTGAACCTATGGCATCTCGTATCTGCTATCTCTCCCGCTGAGACTTGATTGCTTTTTGGTGAGGTGCCGGCAGGGCACCCACGCCATCCATCATGGATCAGCTTTAGCCATCGTGGCCTTGCACTGCATTTACCCGCTGCTGCTTCTCCGGTGGGGGATGCCAAGATGCACTTCTGAAAGTGCCGGGCGACCTGAATCAGTATCCTGAACACTCAAAATGACGGCGGGCGGTGAATTCGGGGGCTCGTCGTGATCGGCAAGGAGGGCGAAGGAAGATTATACAGATGCCAAGACCTCGACTCCTGGATATTGCCAGCGCAGACGACGCGGCCAGCCTCAACGAGATTGCGTGGCAATGATCCCCAGCCGCCTCGCCGTCAATGCTGTCGATGCCGTCGAAACCCAAGTCCGTTAGAGAGTCGTCCTTGCTGAGACATCTCCTTGGTCGATTGGGTCGGGTTTCTTCCCGGTGCACGCGCGACATCTCCGTGCTGAGTCTGGGGTGTGGTCTATCTCGAACTGTATATCAAACGTTGCGGCGAGGTTGAGGTTGCAGTTCTTTTTTTGGTGCATCGGCAAAACGCCATGCTGCATCCTCCAAGCTCTAGCCGCTCGCTGCCAAGGCCTTCTCTCACTCATGCATAGCCGGATGCTGGATATTGAGCCGGCACGATAAGATGCAGAATCTTTGTTAGTGAGGCTCCCACTGCATGAAACCTGGGGGTGGAGGAGCTTCCAGCACTTGGAATGGAAGGTTCGGAGATTCCATAGTCCGCACCCTAGCCAGAAATGATTATGTAAGGCACCTCGACCTCGGATGAGGTAAACCCAATATGGACGTCCATCTTCTAGGCGATGCTGGAAGAACGTCACCGAAGCCGCTGACTGAGCATCGCCGCCTGGACGAACATTTTGAACACTTTTTGTAGCTGCTATGCTGCCGTCATAGCGATAATGTTGCAATTATTTCTTGAAATCTGTTACAAATTCCGCCCTTGATATGGACAAACTCGGCTTAAGGCGCCAACATTCGTGATCCATCTCCCCACTAACTCCAACTTATCGACCTTAACCCCACCAAATATCTCCCGTCGCGGCGCATCTACCATCATTCGCGTGTAACCATGGAGGAACCGGCTCCTCTGCGCTGGTCAAGCGCATTCCAAGTCATTCATCCCTCCGCCGTTGCGACCAAGAACCTCCGAGGCGACAAGATCCTCCTCCCTCAGTCCGCCCTCGAACAGCTGCTTGCTGCCGCCCGATCTCGACCCTCGACGACACCTAGTCGAGTAGACCCTTGGTCTTATTCTACGTCCCAAAATGACGCCGATACCGCACAGCAACTCCCGAACCCTCTGACCTTCCGTCTCGTCAATCCGAAGAACAATAATGCAGTCTTTGCCGGTATCCGAGAGTTTTCCGCATCCGAAGGGACTGTGGGCTTGAGCTCTTGGTTGACAGAAGCTTTGGGGATACAAGAGGAGGAATGCTTGTCTATTGATGAGACGGGCGATACTGTTCAGGGCGACCCAGAGAGCGGCGACATGGAGATCGATGGCATTCAAGTCAAAGTTGAGGCGCGGCAACTTCTGAAAGGCACCTATGTTCGGCTTAGACCTTTGGAGGCAGGATACAACCCGGACGACTGGAAGCCGCTGCTTGAGCGACAACTCAGAGAGAATTTTACCACGCTCAGCAAAGGCTCTATGCTGGCTGTGAAAGGCGCACGTGGTGAAGAATTCAAGCTCCTCGTGGACAAAGTTGCTCCTGAAGGAGACGGCATCTGCGTGGTGGACACAGACCTCGAGGTCGATATTGAGGCTCTGGACGAGGAACAAGCCAGAGAGACGTTAAGGCGTATCATGTCGGCGCAGCGAGGGATGGCAAACGGCAGTTCCACCGGCGGAGAGATCGACATATGGAAACCGGTCGAGGGACAAGTGCTGGAGGGCGAATACGTGGATTACGTTTTACCGTCATGGAACAAATCGCAGCCTCTGGTTATTGAGCTGAGCACTAGTCAAGACGAAGATGCACTGGATCTATTCATCACACCAAAGTCTTCTCGACAACGGGCACCACCGCGAGAAGCCGTCCATGTGTTTGGTGACTTTTCGCCGGCGGTGAACGGATCCAAGACCATCGTGATAAGCTCGACCAACGTCGAGCTCGAAGGGGCCGAACAGATTCTGATATCTGTGCATGGCTACAAACATCCGGATGCTGTGCAAGATGACGCGAAAACATACCAATACTCCTTACGAGCCAGCGCAAAGCTGGCAGACAACACCAAACCCGAATCCAACGGGACCAACGGACAGGAGCACTCACCGGACGACACACAGTGTAGCAACTGCTTACAGTTTGTTCCCAAGCGAACCATGGTTCTCCACGAAAGCTTTTGTCGAAGAAACAACATCATATGCCCTGGTTGCAAGACGGTTTTCAAGAAGGGCTCCCCGGAATGGGAAGCACATTGGCATTGCGAAAAGGACACCGCCTTTGGCAATTCAACGCTGAGCAAGGCGAAGCACGACGATGTGTTCCATACACAACGCCAATGCACACATTGCGAATTCTCGACCAACTCACTAGCCGACTTGGCCAGGCATCAGACTAGTGTGTGCCCAGGAAAGTTAATTCTGTGTCGGTTCTGTCATCTCGAGGTCCCTCAAGAAGGCGACCCCTTCAACCCCAGCGCGGAGGTGATGCTCTCGGGACTTACGGCGCACGAGCTTGCGGATGGCACGCGGACAACAGAATGCCATCTCTGCGACAAGATTGTTCGACTCAAGGATATGGAAACGCACCTCAAACATCATGAGCTTGATAAAGTCTCCCGACTAAAACCACCGGTCTGTCGAAACGCCAACTGCGGTAGGACAATGTTTGGTGTTGGCTCCAGAGGCCAGGTTCGCCAAGCAGCGTCAGAGGAGCAAGGATCAAACGATATTGGACTTTGCTCAATCTGTTTTGGTCCCTTGTATGTGAGCATGCACGATCCGGAAGGCAAGGCATTGCGACGACGGATCGAGCGGCGATACTTGGGCCAGCTCATGACAGGATGCGGCAAGGCTCACTGTGGAAACACGTGGTGTAAGACGGGACGGGCCAACGTAGGGCTTGAGGCCAAGCCCTCAAGTGCCAGAGAAGTACTTCCTTTAGTGAAGCCGCTTCTCGCAGATGTTACCAACATGGATGAGTCGTTGTACTTTTGCGCCGATGAGACGAGCCAAAGGTGCCGCAAACTTGCAGAGATGATGGCGTCAGAAGGCGTGTGGGATCTAGAATGGTGCATCGCTGCGGCAGAGGCGGAGAAGGGGAACTTGGAGAGAATGAGAGACTGGTTGCAGGCGTGGGCACCTACCCGGTAGAGGCGTTGGAGATTGTAGACATGCATTAGGGGAGCGATACCATTTACTCATGATGATAAGAATGTGTAATGCTGTGGTTTTGGGCGCTGCACCAACAATAAATGGCTACGGATAGACAGATATGGAGCGATGTTTTGGTCGAATAGTTGGTGTTTTGCACGGTTATCAGATACTATTCGTAATATAATAGAGTTCCAGAACGTTGACAATAACTCTACCATAGTATCCCATAAGCTGGTACAATGGTATCGCCCTCTAAGTAAAGCTCTCGGAGTTAATCGGATCATGTCGTAATCATGATTATCATCTCCATTATGATCTAAGGCCGGGGAACTTGTTACCTCGGCGAAACCCAGTGTCAGTTAAAGTAGCCGTCATATTGATGGATGTGGTTGACTTAACCCCCCTGTCATGGCCCCATTGAAGACCCCGAGCCCGGAAATACAATGTTTTATGGTAACACCAAGAGTCAGAACATTCGGATCTCTCGGAGACAGTCTACGTCGCGTGATGTTCTCGTCGGTGAGAACGATAACTATGCAGTGCACAAAAACAACTCAAACGACAGAATGTGGAGCGATGAAAACGAAATGAACAAAGACGCAAAACAAGGAATTTTCCATAACTTTCTTGGTTCCGATTTGGCGAGTTTCAGGGATGCTTGGAGTTAGTTGGAGTTTTGAGTGACAGCTTGGCAGCTCAAGTGACAATCCATGACGTTTGTTCCGCGGACTCAAGCTTACGTAGAGGCCAAAGCTTCTAGCGGTATTTCACGCACCAAGTATCTGAGCTGTTAACTGACAAGGAACCAGTCCCGAGTACGAGAGGAACTGCATAATAAACCTTTGACTTGTGCATCATGCGTTTGAGACATCGAATTGGGGTTGATGAAGGGAATACTATTTTAGGTGGCTTACAGAGGTTGTAGCGATTGATAGCGCAAGACTGCCCCGCCCGCCACGCCATGACAGGAGGGGAAGCCGCCTGAAGGTTTCCTCTAGCACCCGCGATTACGACGCCCTAGAAGCCGGGCTGGATCATGGCGAGGTGCAAGCTTCCCCAATCCGTCCGTCGAACCCGAGGTGGAATTCCTCAGTCATCTCCATCTCCGGCTCCATCAACAACTTGCCATCAACATCATCATTCCTCTCCATCGCCAATCATCACCACCAGACACTCTAGTCGCCTGCCTGTTCCCTATTCGCACCTGGGGCAGACAGTCTCGCGCTTGCTGGTCCCGTCGACCCCGCCATCTGCTCTCGACCATTTACCCGCCCGCCTGGCTCACGGGCTCCAGCACCCCAGCTAATCCAGACCAGCGCAGCCAGTCTTCAGGCACGGGCCGGGCTTTTCTGTCCCCCAACGCACAACAGGGCCACCTTTTATCCAGCGAGCTCCTCTACTAGCTACCTGTCTCGTCGCTCGGCTGGTGCTACGCCGCTGCGCCCAGCCTCCGGTCTAGTCTCTACGCGATACGCCATCCGCCATATCCCTCCGGGCATCAACCATCCTCCTGCTGTTATCACAGCCGCAGCCGCAGCCTCATCACGTCGATCTCGCAACGACGCAGCCGGCATCTACCGAGAATCCTCCTGCTCGGCCTTGCACCGTCGTTGACAGACGGCCGCTGCGCACCGTCTCCTCGATCTACGATAGGCTCCCGCCCAAGCGAAATGCCCTTGGAGACGACCCCCGTCGTCTGACGCCCCTCCCCCATTTCCACCCATCGCGGGACAGCCGGCCGCCGATCGAGACGAGGCATCTCTGTCCATATCGCTCAGTGCACTTTTGTGACAGACTTTACTCCTTCTGCTGTGCCTAGACATCCAGCATAGATTCTCCGAACCCATCTTCACCCTCGATTTTCGACGTCGAAACCTTATCTCTTCACCGCTGACTACACCAAACAATCACCGCCCTGGTCAACGCCAACACCGCCATAAGACCAGCGGCTTGAGTGCGCGATCGCGCCATCTGGCTAACCTCGACCAGCCGCTGTCGTCTTACCACCATCCACCATGGGTAATTCCAGCACCAAAGAGTCACGCCCTGACGGCGATCCTGCCGCCCGCCGTCACTCGACTCCTGGCGACCCTTCAGTGCGCGAGCACTTGGCGGGCACGAGATCCTCACGACGCATGAGCAGAGCAGAGATCAACCTATTTGGCCTTGGTGGTGGCGCTGCTCGCGATCGGGAACGACAAGATGCCCCCTTTGAGCGTCGCGAAACCAAGCAGGAGCGCGAGGCGAGAAGGCTCGAAAGAGAGCGTGTGGCACGAGCAAAGGAACGTGAGCGCAGTATACGCGAAGAGCACGTTGATGGAGGATATTTGGTCACATTAGGTACCTATACGGGCACAGAAGATTTCAGCAAGCCCGTCGTGAGGCAGCTACAGGTACTTTTCCCACGTCATCTGTCGGCTGATTCTTCAGCAAGCTGACCCCATGTCTACAGATAGAGAGAAAGCTCGCGCCTTTCTGGCGAGGCCTCAATGACTGGTCTCCCAGTTGGAACGAGCATCAGTTGATCGCTGCAGCCCGTGGCCTCCCCATACCACCTGCCGATGCGCCGCCCGACCCTGAGCTTATACCGCGGCCGCCTCCTCCCGTGGACCATCCGTCTTCGTCGAGCCAGAACCTACAGAATCTGACAGTGCCTATGGGGCCTAGAACTCTTTCTGCGGCATCGGATCGCAGCGGATCCAATGCGGGCTCGGGGCTTCCTTCTCCTACGTCGGCTGGGCCAAACAAATCGAGCTCACCATTTAAACCCCGAGCGAAGGCACTTGCTGCTGCCTTAAGCGTGGGGTCCCGAAATGCTTCCTCGACCGATCTGACGCCTAAGGAAGTACCTCTACCTCACGACCCCTTTGTTAACGGCCAGCCTCTTGAGGTCTTTTTGTACAAGGACGCGGATGATTGTCCCATCTGCTTCCTCTCCTACCCGCCTTACCTAAACCGCACTCGATGCTGCGACCAACCTATCTGTAGCGAATGTTTCGTTCAGATTAAGCGCGCTGACCCTCATCTTCCTGAACATCACCCCAACGGCGAAGCTAGAGATCCTAACCAAGGTATTACTCCCGACGACCCGCCAGAAATGCTCGTCTCAGAGCCATCGGCGTGTCCTTATTGCCAGCAAATAGAGTTTGGCGTCACCTACGAACCACCTCCTTTCCGACGAGGCCTGGTCTTCAACTCGATGTCGGGAAACCCCGCATACGGCACGGCTATGTCCTCGCAAAGCTCGCTGAACAGCACTCTACCCCCTACCTCACCCGCACAGACTGGTCGCAGACGCGGACATAGTTTGTCGGCGAATGCGCCAAATGTGATCACCACGGATCGTGTACGGCCCGACTGGGCAGCGAAACTGGCATCGGCCAGAAATCACCAGGCGCGCAGAGCTGCTGCCGCAACCGCCCTTCATACCGCTGCTTTCCTAATGGGAGGCAATGAACAGAGATCGATGTTGAGACCCGGCCGGTTTAGTCGAAGGAACACGGGAAGCAACAACAATTCCAACTCCACCAACTTGCAGAGTCAAGGCCAGGCGGATGGCCAAAGTGACGCTGCTGAAGGACCCGAGCCCGGTGCTAGGGAGTCATCGAGAAGCATACTAGGAGGCCGCAGAAATAGAATGGATGAACTGGAGGAGATGATGTTTATGGAAGCAGTGCGCCTCTCGTTAGCTGCGGAAGAGGAGCGCAAGCGGAAGGAAGAGAAGGCGTTAAGAAAAGAGGCAAAGAAGCGCGAGAAGGAAGAGCGGAAAGCGGCCAAGAAGGGCGGCCATCCATACAGTGGCAGCGGCAGCGCGAGTGCGAGCAGTCTCTCACTAGGCCTGGGCCGTCGACGCGGAAACAGCACGGCTAGCAACCTGAGGATGGAGGCCACCGTCTCGAGAGCCTCACAAGCAAGCACGCCCGAATCACCGGTGGAACCGAAAGGGAAGGATGAGAACGTGGCTGGAAAAGGAAAAGGAGTTGATCGAGGCCCGCAAGATACGCAAGGCGGGCCGACATCCTCATCCAGCTCTTTACCTATACCCTCACAACCCCCTCGACAAAGCTCGCACCTCAGACAGATGAGCAACGCTTCTTCGGTCGGGTCCTCTGCTGCGGGTAGCCCTGCTGGTAGCTACACGGGCGAGGGCTATTTGGGCGCTGATGGGGGCCCGCGGTCCAGTGGGCTGAGTCTTGGGGCCTACAGCGACGACGGAGATCGCGATGCTGGAAGTGCCGGGTCGGAGCCTATGTTCAACTTTAGCAGCTTGGCGCAAATTGTGGGCGCCAATCTCGAGGACGGAACTGTCAGGCGGGATGACGACACGGAGTCCCCTGGCAGCACGGCTCCCTATCCTCGACCGCTTTCTCAAGTGGAGGAGGACGACAAGGAAGACGCTGAGGCGGAGCATGTGGAGGGACAGCCAGCCCGGACAGAAGTGGTGTCCCACTCGCTTAACCCACCGGCGGTGATGATTACGCCAGAGACCCCAGCCCCGACAAACGACAACGAGGCTGAGGATAAGCAGCTCGGACACTCCAAGGTGGCTACGCTGGCCCAATAGAGAAATAAAGAGGGTTAATTGGGGTGGGACTTTGCCAAGGGAGGAGTTTGGGTTGCACAGAGCGGCTGGGCGGGATAGGTGTGGGCCAAGGGCTCAAGGGTATGCATTGTGGATTTTGTATATGGCAGCGCTGCATGTAATAGTTGTGCCATGTGAATAAAATTGTATAAACAGCTGTGGTTGTCTGTGTGCAAGGGAGAAGTTGCTGTCACATGCATATGATGCTGGCCGAGATGGTGGCGGTTTCGCATTGAAAGTTGTCCGTCCTGGGCAGGAGCTCAACAGACAATCATGCTACTTGGCTTCTAGGTTGTCGGCCCCTGAAAGGGTGATGAAGGCATTGTGCAACGTTTGTCGTTGTCGCACCAGCTCAGCCTCAGCCCGGGTTAAATAATTCGGGCTGATACGTAGTATAGATCGATCGGCCAGCCGCATATGCACTATTAGCGTTGCACGGTTTACGATCCTTCTTCTCATATAAACAAAGCAAGTTTACCAGAATAGGTAGGCAGCTTCACGACCTGGTTGCCTCGAAGCCGGTTCGGCGAGGTACGAGTTGCCAAGGCGGGCCCCATTGGCCCGGGACCCCTGCCCTGCAGGTGTATAGACGAGATGAAGGCCCCCCATGTGGATGTTTCACAAACGGAGATGGAACGATTCTGGACATGAGGCCGGCGGTAAATGGGTTAAAAGATGTAAGCTGAATGGGACTTTGGTTGTGGGATTTGTATCCTGGAGGGAGTTGAGCTTGGCTATTAACCCGCTCCATAGTCTTTTTACTCCTAGGAGTATTTAATTAGGAGGTTAACGGCACCACGAAAGACGTTTACATTTTCATTCAGGCTCGTTGTTCTTTCCAAATGTCTATTTCACTTGATATCAGTATTAAGGCTGAAGCTAGCACCATGGCCCGCCAAGTCTACGCCCACTACATGGTATTCACAGCAACTCCACTTGTAAATGGTAGAGATAACTGACTCTGCCGTATAGGTCGGTCTCACCGACGGCCAAACCGCCGAGCAATGGCAAAAAGACATCTCGGATGCCCAATCCGTCGGCATCGACGGCTTCTCCCTCAACATTGGGCCCCAGGACACCTGGACCCTGACCCAGCTGCACCAAGCCTACGCCGCCGCCGAAGCCGCCAACTTTAAGCTGTTCTTGTCCTTTGACATGGAGACAAGAGGCTCATGGGATGCTGGTGCCGTCGCCGATCTGATCAACACGTTCAAGGACTCTGGTGCGCAGGTCAAGCAGGATAACCGGCCGCTGGTGAGCACGTTTGAGGGCACCGGGTGGGCTGATAACTGGGCGGGTGTCAAGGAGTCGACGGGGGGCATCTATCTGGTTCCTGATTGGAGCAGTATTGGACCTGATGGTGTGAGGGGCAAGTTGGATATTGTTGATGGAGCTTGTAAGTTGCGTCTGAAGTGATTGCAGGTGTGAGAACTAACATGACATAGTCTCGTGGAATGCTTGGCCCAAGGCTGGAGAGACCAAGATGTCGAGTGATGAGGACAAGCTGTATAAGGATGTTCTCGGCGACAAGATGTTTATGATGGGAGTTAGCCCTTCGTTCTACGTCAGTAAGTATCGGCCTATTCCCCCAGCTGATGATCAAGAGACTTACGAATAGACCTCGCCCAATGGAACAAGAACTGGTACTCATCCAGCGAATCCCTCTGGTACGATCGCTGGCTGCAAGTCCTCGACGTGATGCCCCAGTCGATCCAGATCATCACCTGGAACGACTTTAGCGAGTCGAGCTACATCGCCGACATCGTTCCCTCGCAGGTCGTCCCCGGCGCAGAGGTTTACGTCGATGGCTTCTCGCACTCTGCCCTGCGCTCCGTTCTTCCCTACTTCATCCAAGCCTACAAGGCCGGCACTCCCGATGTCGCTCTTCCTAATGGAGAGACTGCTATTGCTTGGTACCGCACTACATCTGCCACGCTGGGCGATGCTGGTGGTACCGTCTGGGGCCAGGGCGGTGGTGAGAGCGCAAGTGTGGGAGCCAGAGATGTCGTCAGCGTTGTGACGATCACTGATGGCGAGGAGGAGGTTGTTCTCAAGATTGGAGATGCAGAGCAGAGGTTTATCGCCAACGGAACTGGTACGAGGGCGAGCTACTTTGAGGTTCCCTTTGGGGATGCTCGGGGCGATGTTACACTCGAGATGGCCGGCAGGAGTGTTATTGGCGGCGCCATCACGAATAACATGCCAAGCACGGGCTATCTCAACTTTAATGCTCTGGCCATTGGACTTTGAGATGTTTGCCTGTTACGAGCTATCCTTCTTGTGTATATAGTTATGGGTTCACGACTGTAAGATCAGGACATCCTTGAATAGAAGTACTATCCGGGAACAGAAATAGAGTGCTTTCAAGTTTTATTTTATTTCGGGTGAGAAAAAGACTACGTCTTCTTCACCTCTACCTGAAACTTGTCAACCCATTCGGTAAACTCATCCTTCTCCCCTTCCCATCCCAGCTTCAACACTTCGCCTGCCCCCACCGCACTCTCGAAACACTCCTCCATGAGCCTGTCAATCTCGGTGGGATCGAGCTCGTAGAATGCGCCAGCTAGGTCGCCAAACTTGTCTGGCAATTGCTCTATGACCAGAGCTACCTTGTCTAGGCGTTGCGGCATGTCTGATTTTATTGTGTCTTTGGGCAGCTTTTTGAAGCGTCGCTTGGAGATGGCTTGGTATAGGAGGACCACCATGCGCAATCGCTTGAGGGATGAGTCGAGACGGGGGCGGATCTTGTCGGGGTCGGAGCGGGGGATCGTCTGTTGCGCGTTCATGAGGTCGTCGAGCATATCTTGCTTGGAGATGGAAGTGTCGCCGAGCTGGTCTGCCAAGTCATCCACCTCATCTTCATCGTCGTCGTCGGGTTCCTCGTCTCCCCACTCCTTCATCTCCTCCATAACATCCTTAAGCGTATCCCTCCACTCCTGGGCCTTCTTGACAAAGAAGCCACCAACACCCATGTTTGCCAAGCTCACGACGTCGTCACACGCCGACCACAGCATACCCGTCAAAGCGAGACTACCCTTTCCGCCGTCCTTGTTCCCGCCCGAGAGCACCTTTCCATCCTTGGGCACCTTCTGCAGCAGCTTCCCCAGCTCAGCCAGGACATTTTGCGCCCGGTATGCCAGCTCCTTGCGCACAACAGCCGTGTATCGCTTGGCCTCGCACGCCTGCGCTGCGGTAGCGAGGCCGGGGATGGCGCCCTGTACGAGTTCGCGGATGACCGAGGTGACGGCGCTTGGTGTGAAGGGTTCGTTGATGACGAGGAGGGATATCTTTGTGCCGTGGGCTCGAATCAGGGAGGAAGAGTCTCGCGCCAGGGCGAGGGCGTCGATGTCCTTGGACTCGGCATCCAGCATGGATGACGAGGAGGGGTTTCGTTGGATCTCGGTGAGGATGGACTGGAGTTGTTGAAGGAGAGTTGTCGCCGTTTCAATGAGGACACTCAAAGCCTTTGAGGCCTCTGCGTCTGTAGGTGCCATTCTTGGTAGTTCTATACCGGTGCTGGTAGAATCAGTCCCTGTCGGCGATATGTTTGCGTCAGTCACTTTTTGGTGTTTTGGAGGGGCAGCAATCTTTTTTTTTTACTATCCCCCACCTTTTAGTGCCCTCACCCCGCCAGTGGGCCCAGCGCCTGAAGCTCAGTCACTAACAAGAATCCCCCGAATATTTACCGTCCAGGGGGTCCTACAGTCCCCTGTCGCAGGAATGTTTTAGTGGAGACCTACCTCACCTCCAGTTGCTGCTCCCTTGTCGTCAGCTCCAATCCGCTTTTGGGTGACCTGGCCAAACTCCAACTCTCAACGAGAGCGAGAGATTGAAATCACAACAGAGCTTCCTCCTCCTCCTCCTTTTGCTTTATAGTCTCGGAAATATGCAGCACCTCAAGTCTACGGCGCTGCTGAGCGCTATATACGCCTTCACATTGGCAGCTGCTGGCAGTCTGCCCAGAGGTGTCGGCCCTGAATGTATGATCTTGACTCTCCCCCTTGAAGCTATCACCGATAGCATCCAAACTGACCTGTGCTAGTTGCCCGCTACTACGAGGGCAAGGAGGAGTTCTCCTGCATCACCAACGCCGCCATCAAGCTCAGCCTGAGCCAGATCAACGACAACTCGTGCGATTGCCCCGATGGCTCTGACGAACCTGGCACCGCCGCCTGTGCCAACATCGACCCTCTCTCCCCCGAGCAGCCCCTCGTCGGTTCCGTCTCCGGCACGACCAACGCGACCAATGCTCTACCTGGCTTCTGGTGTGCCAATGAGGGCCACATTGGCATGTACGTGCCCTTCATGTACGTCAACGACGGCGTCTGCGACTACGACCTCTGCTGTGACGGCACCGAGGAGTACAAGGGCGTGGGCGGTGTCAAGTGCGAGAACCGCTGCAAGGAGATTGGCAAGGAGTACAGGCGGTTAGCAGAGGAGAAGCGTAGGAATATGGAAAAGGCATCCAAGAAGCGGGATACCATGGTCAAGGAAGCTCAGGAGCTCCGCCAGCGGCTCGAATCCAAGGTTGCCGAGCTCAACAAGGAGATTGCCGGTCTCGAAGTCAAGAAGGAGGAGCTCGCCAAGAAGCACCGTGAGGTTGAGCAGGAAGAGAAGGGTAAGGTCGTTCGTGGTGGTGAGGGCTCCGGCGGCAAGCTTGGCGTTCTGGTCGGCCTGGCCAAGACACGCGTTAACGAGCTCCGCGATACTCTGAATAACGTCGTCGACCAGCGAGACGCCCTCAAGGACCGAGTCCAGGAGCTTGAGGAGCTCCTTACCAAGTTCAAGTCTGAGTATAACCCCAACTTCAATGATGAGGGTGTCAAGTCGGCGATCAGGTCCTTTGAGGATTATGCAGCCCGCCAGGAGACGGAGAAGGCTGAGAGGGTGGTTGTTGATGATGTCGACATCATGAGTGTCCTCAAGGAAGACGGCGAGAACAACGGTGTCAACTGGAAGGAGTTTGAGGAGGGCGACGGTAGCGATACCGATATCCGTAAGTCAAAACATGCTTTAAAGGAAACGTCATGCTAACACATCCAGTCTACAACTTCGAAGCCTACCTCCCCGCCTTTGCCCGCTCCCTCCTCCACAGCAGCCTCGACTCTTTGCGAGTGTGGCTCGTCACGAACGGCATGCTCGCCGACAACACCACCCCTGGCAACGAATCTACCCTCGCCCGTGCCGCCCGCGAAGCCCTCGAGGCAGCTGACCGCGATCTCGCCAACAAGGTCAAGTCTCGTGACGACGAGCAGGCCGATCTCGACAAGGACTACGGCCCTCAGGACATCTTCCGCGCTCTCAAGGGCAAGTGTGTCAGCCTCGAAGCCGGCGAGTACACATACGAGCACTGCTGGCTGGACAAGACGATGCAAAAGTCAAAGAAGGGTCACGGACACAGCACCATGGGTCACTTTAGCCGCCTCGACCGTGAGATTGCCGACGACGAGGACAGGATTGACGGAAAGAGCCTGGGCAAGGGTCAGCGCATGGTTCTTCGGTACGAGGACGGTCAGCAGTGCTGGAACGGCCCCAAGAGACGCACCGACGTGTGGCTGGGATGTGCCGAGACGGAAGAGCTCTGGAGGGTCAGCGAGGCCGAGAAGTGTGTCTACAAGATGGAGGTTGGAACACCCGCCGCTTGTGACTTCCAGGAGGTTGTCGGTGAGGCGCCCCAAGGAAAGGATGAGCTATAGAGTTGGGTCATCACTGTCGATGCTGCATAACGGATATATACCAAGAAGCTTTGCCATTTGCAATTGAATAGCCAGCCACTCATCATCGGTTTCAATAAAAAGACACCAAGAGTGTCAAGTATAACACATAACTTGCCCAATTTACGGCTCTATACCCTTTATTCGTACATCTAACAAGCAAGTAACCACCACGTGCTAGAATCAATCAATCATTCCCTGATATCACACCGGCCGGCCTCCCAACTCCCGCAATTTCATCTCTAAATCATTGCAAACATCAAGGGCGGGTATATCCCTAGACATGGACAGATACAGTTGACACTCTACCAGAAACTGCACCATCCAATATAATGCTGGCACAGATTCTCCAGCTTCGTAGCTTCCATGATCAGTTTGTTGACCTGGTTGATCACGTCCAGCTCCTCGTTGTTCTTAAAGTCACGACCGGTGAGCTTCTGCGCGACGCGATCCAGTACCTCAACAGCCCGCGCGTTCTGGCTCTCTACTTCCGGTGCGCCGTTAACCATCGGATTACCATCCTGCGCGGCCGAGCTGTTAGTCCGGGCGCGGCTTCTAGACGGCGGTGCTGAGGGCTCGGCTGCGTTGAGAAGCTCCGAGGGGGCCACATCGCTGTCTAGGATGGACTGGCGTCGGGCTCGGGCGCCGCCAGGGCCTGTCAGCGCTGCTTCTCTATCGGAGCGGAAGTCGGGGCCTGCTGGTGAGGCAGCGTTGGTCAAACGCCACGTGAGGAGGGGATCATGGATGAACTGTCTTTTGTTAGTATATAACCTAAATCAGGTGAAGTCTGGAGAACTTACGGCTTCAAGAACAGCCATGACACTCTCTTTGTTGTCTCTCAAGACCCTCATCACGTTCTCACAGGTGATTCTGAAACTACCCTCAATGTTGCTAACCTCCATGGCGTAGGTCAACATGCGAGTCAGTCGGAAAGGAACTCGCTCGGGGTATTTCTCTCGCTTCATGGCAACCTCAAAACAGTCGCCGAAATCGATGTGGATAATCTTGCCGGTGACGCGGTCGAGCATCAGGTTGGAAGGATGACGATCGCCAAGTCCAAGAATGTAGCCCACCATGGACATGACGCCGAGCGAGCGCGTGTAGTTTGTTCGTCGCTCGAGCCAGGCCTCCGACGACTTGGACTTGAGCCACAGGACACGGTAAAGGTCCTGTCCAGTCGTGTTGTCCAACGCATAACCAAACACCTCGACTTTCTGCATCAAGGTCAGGTTGTCGTAGTCGGGGGCCATCTGGAGCATGATGCGATGCTCAATGTTAAGGAGGATCTTGCGGCTCTCGCGGTACTCTCTAATTAGCACGTGGAGAGTGTCGCTGTTGGGAACCCAACCCAGAAGACCACTATTCTGCGACAGCGGGATTGCAGGATAGCGCTGGATGTTAAGATGGCGCTTATAGCACTCAGAGTCGTGGGCCAGGAGGGTGTTGCAGAGGCCGAACAGCTGCATAACTCGTTCGTCCTGTCGAATATCCTCGTGACCCTTGAGCAGAAACGCGAACGACTTGCCGTCGCTACCGTTGACGTTGAGCTTGCGGGGACGCTGCTTAGAGTTGATAACACTAAACGTCGTGTCGAAGGACATTATCCTCACGATAGGTTGCCCGCTCTTGTACGTACCGGGGACAGCCAGGTCGAGGTTCTTCGCGTTCAGAAGTTTGGGTGAGCAGTAAGTCAACTCCAGGGTGGTAACCTGAGGAAGCTGTCTACTAATCCTGCGGAATACCTGATAATATAAGTCCCACGCCTGGTTCAGATCGTTGACGTCCTGACTCGTCTCGTATTGTCGGCACCAATCTTGGGCCTCCTTGAGGTCGCGGCCGAATGCTTGTGCAAATGAGATCTCGCGCAGCGTCTCAGGACCGCGCTCAAGAAGCTCATGCAGTGGTTCAAGTGTTGCAAACATCCCCTCAATGTTGTGGTCGCCAAAGTACAAGCGCGATGCTTCTTCAAGTCCTTCGTGCCAGAGCTCATGCCACAGAACAGCTACGCGAATAAGCTCGTGACTGACCGTGTCAGCCTGAGCTACAAGGTTCGCGCTGTGTTGTCGCATGCTGTCCATGATCTGAGCGGCAGAGCGGGATCGGCGGGTGTTTTGCCATGATTTCATAGCGACGGTCAGGGGGTAGACTAAAGCCTGAGGGTGGGCGCGTCCAACATCAGCAAGCAGATTATGCACGGATTGCTGTACTCGCTTGTTTGGCTGGTTAATTCTTGCAATCAACTGAGGAATGACCTCCAGCCAGGTATCAACGCTGACATTAGCAAAGCCTTCGGTTACGGCCGCGTTGACATCCGCGCTGCCTCCATGTGTGAACCACAGAGTCAGCAGCCGGAGTGTGTCCTGCAGGGAGCTTCCTGCTGAAAGCGCAATAGACTTGAAAAAGCCCTTGACAGCGGGGACGACGTGCTCGATCACCGTCGACTGATCGGCCCTCGACAAATGGCCCTCGTTCCTGGCTGCCAATGTTTGGACAATCTCGAAGTTGGCGAGTGCCCATGCGTGCCATGCCTTGTACCATCGAGGGTTGTACTTGGTTGCTTGCGAGTATGACGCTAGGATATCCTGGACCTGGCTGTACTGCCAGTCGTCCTTGTTGAGTGCAATCAGCCACTCGCCTTGTCGCAGATAGCACTTGGCCAACAGCACCGTCTGGTCATACAGCGCCCGTTGGGTCTGCGGGTTGACAAGAGCAGGGTCCATTTGGTTCTGGAAGCCGTACTCAACCGGAAGTCCTATGTCGTTTCCGGCCTGGGCAGTCATGTGGGCTCTGGCGATCTCCAAGCGATGAGCAGATTCATTAGTAAACTTACGCAGGCAGAACAGAGTCTTCTCAGCGATGCCCGTTTGCTTAAAGGCAGGCTGCTGTCCCAACTCCCACTGGTACTTGAGCACAGCGTAAGTGACCTGTGCCGGTATGCCCCGATGGCCTGGCCCATTAGGCCTCTCTGTCCAGTAGGGAATCATAGTCTCCAAAGGAGCATCGCTGCCGATGAGTTGCTTGAGGGACTTCTCAGCCAATCCCATGCGGCCAGACTTGCGACAGAGGTTGGCGAACTTGATCCACATGTGCATATTCTCCGAGGGTGCGATGACTATGGCACGCAGTCGAAGCATGCGCTGCCAAACCTCAACATTCCTCTGGCAGCCCTTCAATCGAGTCTCCCAGGTTCGCCTCATTATGGCCTGCTTCTTCTCGTCGCATTGCTTGTAGACAATGAGCTCCTCCAGCTCAGCAAGCATCTGGACTCGAACCACAACCTGGTATGCTCTGTTGTACGACTCACTAACCAACGCACTCAACTCGGTATCCAGGCCTTCTCGAGCTTGCTGCACACAAGCAATCGCCTCGCGGAACTGGTTGCGGTGAAGCGCCAATATCGCTCCAAAGAATGACCTGTCTGGCGAGTACCTTTTGAGAGAGGAGAGGTAGTTGTCCATGGAGTCCCACTTGTTCAGACCCCATGCAGCGGCCGTCGCCAGAGGCGCAATCATCCTCTGGACTTCGGGCGTCGAGTTGGCCCAGGTGCTGCCCGTCAGGTTGGCAAGGGCCTCCCATTCTCCCAAAGCATGCAAGCAACGCATCTTGCCCATAACGATGTCGACAGGTATGGCTTGGTCCTCAGGGACCTCCGACTCTCTCTTGTTGTAGAAAGCCAGGGCTTCCTCCCAGCGCTCCAGCTTCTCGAACCAGGTCTCCCGCAGCTGAATGCCTTCCTTATACAATTGAGCTTTACGGAGAATACCAATGGCAGCATCAGACTGCTGAAGCTGATTGTTGATAACGATCAGAGCCTCAACGGCACCGCTGCTCTGGTCTTGCAGGAACTCGAGCTCCTTGTAGTGCAAGGCCTTTGCGTATGCGTGACAGCGAGCTGCCTCCCTACCCAGGACTCGAATGTCGATCGGCAAAGCCTTGTCGTCATGCTCCATAAACTCGGCAAGGTTGAGCAGGAGTCCCAACAGATCAGGCGGGACATTCTCTGATTTGATCGCGCTCTCAATGTTCTGGATAAGTTCATCCTGGAACTGCTCGTACAATTCGCTCCAGCACGAGACGAATGCCGAATTGAAGAGTTCTCGAGCCAGAGGCAGGTAGACGCTTGCGAGACTGGCGCAAGCTCGAAGGGCGTGGTTTGGCGACTCGGTGAGAAGGGTTGTGCTGAAGCGTCTAAGCCATTCCTGCCAATCTTCCTTTGTCGATTTGCCCTTTGTGTCCCAGGCAGCCTTGAGATGGATAGCGTTCATCTCCAATTTCTTTGTACCCTGGTCCGCAAAGGCAGGCTCCTCAGATCCATCCGCGAAGCGATCTGCAGAGCTGAGATCCTGAGGCAGAACCTCGCCCTTCTGGAGCTTACTGACAAACAGCTCGTAGTTCTGGTGTTGAATTTGATGCTGGTTGATTGTCTTGTTCACGGTTCCCATGAAGTGGAGGTAGTCCTTGCCCAGCTGCTGGATCAAGGCGCACAGGGTGTCCAAGGCAGCAAGTCGCAGTTGGGGCTCTCCCATATCCAGCACCCGTGTGAGAGGATGGATGATCTTTGCGGCGTAGTCGTTGAGGTTCACCTGACGAGAAATCTTTCCGATCGTGTCAATAGCCTGCTTACGAATGAATGTAGGCTGACCCTGCTTCTCAAACGTCCTCACGATGACAGGGATGATGAGATGCATGTACTCTTCGGCACTCGCACCGAACACCAGGAAGGCGTGCATCACTCTCTCCGACGGCGTGCGCTTGGCGGAGGTGTCCTTATCAAGAACGCCAAGCATCAGCGGCAGAAGACCTGCCAGATAAATCTTGAATTCGCCCTCAAGGGACCTCGAGATGGCTTCGACAAGGGACAAGATGGTAGTCTGAAGCGATGGAGAGGTGTGCCAGTACTCTTGTAGGATCTCGACAATGTCCGGCAGGTAATTTCTTATGTGTTGCCGGACAATGCTGACAAGAGTCGCCAACTGGTTGAAGTAGGACTCCAATCTCGTGGAGGTAGCTGATCGTATCACATGAAGGAATGCTGGTATAATTCGGTCAAGGAACGATACACACTCCAGACCCAATGTGCGGAAGATATTCATAATTGCCTCAATCACAGCTGCGTGGTGCTGAACCAAGGAGGGGTCTTTCAAGATTTGGAGAAGGGCATTAATGACGACAGTAGGGAAGTACTCCTTATTCGAGGGTGTCAGGCCGGTCATCATGAGAGAGATGTCTGTCATCTGGTTTGATTCGAGGCGTCGCGCATCCGGAGTTCGCTCCTCAACCTGTTGACCAATGTTAGAACACACCATTGTGCTGTACCTGTAAGATGCGTAACATACCTGATGCTTGTAAGGATCAAGGGCACCAAGGATACCCATCAACTTGATAGTCTCCTGTCTTAGAGGTGCTCGTTGTCCCTCAGTGCGGATGATGCTCTGCAAGATCTCGAGCAGCTGCGGATATTCGAGGTATGGCTCGATGACATAGCCTGAGTTGCTGGCCAGTTGCCCCAGCGCGTGCAAGGCAGCTTCGCGCTTTGAGTTTGAGCTCTGGTCCTGGAGCGCGTCGATGATGAGGGGCATCAAACGATCTTTGTACGGCAGCATGTCTTCGCCGCCCACCGTCGCAAGCTCACCAATGGCCTTCAGAATGGTCGCAGCGACTGAGGGGTTAGAGTCATTCGCCTTGGGGAGCAGGACTGAGATCATGGGCTCGACATATGGTTTTATCAGAGACTGAGCGTTCTGGACCAAGAGGCTCAGCAGCTTGGCGCTCTCTTCCTTATTCCGGGCAACGTCGGAAAACTCGAGCTCAGTGAGCATCTGAATGAGAGTCTTGCGCAGCGAAGGGATGACATAGGCAGGGTTGTATCTGGCTAGTCGGCCAATAATTGAGATGGCGACTTCCCTAATAGAAAAGACCTCATCGTTGAGAGCAAAGAAGAGAATACGGATGTTCTCGGCCTTGGCCAAGTGTCGGTCGAATCGTTCATCCAAAGCCGCCAAGACCGTCCTTCTGATGTTAGGTTCCGGATCCGAGACTCCGACGGTCAAAAGTTTCTCGATGACATCGCCGACAACTTGAAGTGCGTGATAACTGGTCTGATTCACAATGGGGTCGCGAACATAGAGTTGGCAGCAAGTCAAGGCTGCCGCTTCACGGATTTCTGGATCCTCATCCTCCACGTACTTGATGGCCACATCACGAACAAACTCGTTCAGCACATGACCGGAGAAGTCGAAGCTTCCGAGAGTATTAAGCGCCAGCTTAACTTCGGACCTCCGGTGCTCATAAGCCAAAGGGTCTTTGGCATCCTTGGGAATGATGGGTACTGAGTTGAGAGTGTTCGGCTGTGGTGCGCCCAGGGGCTTAAAAGGTTCGCCGCAGAGCACTATGCTGAGCATGTCAAGGAGCCTCTCCTGGATCGTAGGCTTGACGGGCGGGATATAGAAGGCCATATCCACAAGAGCCTGTGTGAGCTTGGGAGTTAGGTCGCAGGCAAAGATCGGGTCCAATAGCGCCTCCATGTACTTGCTCAGCGTCTGACCAACGGCAACAGCAAGTCGGCTGATGCAGTCAAAGACGGGGTCCACCGAGCCTCTCTTCCGAGACTGGACACTGAGACCCTCGCGCACATAGATGAGAACGCCGTCGAGATAGGGTGCAATGGCGCTCTTGACCGAGTTGGCGATGTTTCCTATTGCAAGAAATGCGTCGTTACGCTCCTTGTCCTTCTTCAACATGCCGGACAAGTAGACCATGAACTTGTGGAGCCACGTGTGGGCAAAGTCAGCCGGAGAGTAGCTGGCCAGATCGGGAATCAGAAGCACTACTGTCTTCCTGATGGTCGGGTCTCGGTGGTCTTTGTGCTTAAAAACGATGTCACAAGCTTGCTGGTAATGCTCCTGCATGTACATGGCTCCTTGCTCCAGAAGCTCCTTCAAAACGAGCAGCGAACCGTGGACGGACTCAACGGTGTTAACCTTGAGCCCTTGCTTCGATTCATTGTAAATCTTGCTCATCCAAAGCTGCTTCATCTCCTGGTCTCGCTCACGGAGGATCCGGAAGCAGGCGCTAACTGTTTCGGCCGACGTTGCGCGGATCAGCTGTCTGGAATCTCTAAGTCCAACCCAGATCCAGTCGAATATCGTCGGGATGTACTGATACATCAGTGTCGGAGCGCTGCGGGCGAGTTCGCGGAGAACGAGAACGGCGCTATATCTCCGTTCCTCCACGCGGTCATTCTGCAGCCATTCGAGCGCCGTGTTCACCTCCGAATCCACCAACTCGGAAATCAGAGAGCCACCAGGTCGACAAAGCTTTCCCAGGGCAATCGCAGCGGGCTGCATAGGGTTGATGTCCTTTCCTCGCAGGATCGTCTTGAGGTTCTGGGTGAAACGCGTGTATTTGGCGGAAACATCGACGCCTTCGAAGTCGATGAGGGCGTCGAGGGCGTAGATGCCACCCAATCGTTCGGAAGAGTCGCCGCCATGGGTGATGAGCTGCGTAATCTTGTTGTTGACGGCATTGTAGAAGGCGAGGAAATGTTCGGGGCTCAAGTCTGGATCGGATGTTAGCATCAAATAGTTCTGAGGGCATGGGTTCTCGTACCTCGGTGGCAGACGACTACCAGATCGCGAAGCTGTATCGCAGAGCGCTTGCGCACTTCGTCGCCGGCCCTAGAAACGAATTAGCGCTCACAAATGCATAGAGCATTACCGCACAAAGCTTACCTTGAACGCAGGCCACGAGTGATGTAGTCTAGTCGCTCCAAAGCGACCTGCTGCGCTTGTGCCATCCTGCCGTCAAGGCACTCGGGTTCGATCGATCAACGGCGCATGTACTAGTATGGTGAGTGCCCGTGAAGCGGGCGGGCGCCTGGTATGGCACGTCGATGCTGTGGCGGGGAGTTGGAGACAAGCTTCGAGCCTGCCGAGAAGCGCGCGATGGATCGATGGATGGGTCGTGTACGTGTCGTCTCGATCGCAAATGGGGGGAAGCGAAAGACTAAATAAAGATACTCCAAAAGAAATTCGTTGTAAAATACGCCTTCAAACAGGCAAACACCTCGGCGAATCGGGTCCGTCAGAGGCGCATACTCGCACCTTGTTGATGCTGCGAGGTTGAGGTTGCTTAGCTTCCAGGGTCAGGCGGAGGAGGTGATTTAGATCGAGGTTTAGGAACATTGGCGGGCCAGCAGCACTGGGCAGGTGCATGCACAGTGCCAATTGCGACAACCGTGGCCGCTTGCCGCATTTAACCACTCATTTGCGGTGTCTACACAGTGCATGATAGGTCAAGCTCACTGCCCCACTACAAGTAAACGTCCTCGCATTGCTGTCTTATCGATAAGGCTGCCGCTTGAATTTAGGAATCACCTCGACCTCCGCCACCCTGGTCGGCTTTCTCCATCACCACGTGCGCCACCTCCCATTCACTTCAAACCTCCGCAATTCCTAAGTACGGTCATTCACGCGATCTCAATCCCATTTGACTCAGTTCCCGGCCTTTGTCATCCAGTCACAGTTACGTTGTGACCGTCGTCCAACCACCCCCGATCCCCTTGACCGCGACCAACAATCATGGGTAACGACGGTGGCTCCATTCCTAAGCGCCGTGAGCTCGTCAAGAATGCGGCGCGCGCTCCTACCGTCTCCGAACTTAAGGCCACCGCTCTTGAATCACTCGCCCATGCATGGGCTCATTGCGCCCTGAGCGGCGAACCTCTCGATCTCGATACTCTTGTCTCAGATTGGCGCGGGCGCCTGTACAACTACGAAGCGATACTCAAGGGACTCATGCCCTCCGACGAGTCGGCCGACATCACGCCATCAAGTTTGGGAATCAAGTCGCTACGAGATGTCGCAAAGCTGAAAGTGTCCAAAAATGACGACAAGTGGGTGTGCCCCATCTCGATGAAAGAGTTGGGTCCTGCGGTCAAAGCTGTATACCTCGTGCCTTGCGGGCATGTGTTTGCGGATGTGGCGATGAAGGAGATTCAGGAAAAGGCATGCCCGGAATGCGGCGAGGGGTTTGACCAGGACAACATTGTTACGGTCCTCGCGACTACTGAGGATGACTTGGAGCGGATGGAAAAGCGAATCGAGAACCTGAAGACGCAGGGGTTGACACATACTTTGAAGAAGGATAAGTCAGAAAAGAAGAAGAAGCGCAAGGGCGACGATGTAAAGGAGGAGGAGAGTAAGGCCGCGAATGGTACTTCAAAAGAGGGCAAGTCGGGAAAGAAGAGCGAGGATTCCAGGATCAGCGGCATCAACAACTCATTTGCGGCTTCATTAACAGCCAAAGTCCTAGCTGAGCAGGATGAGAGGAATAAGCGAAGGAAGTTGGTTGCAGAGTCGGCACCCCAGAGGCGGGAGGTAGCGAGAGGCTGAACAGGATATATGCATATATTACACCAGAATTGATACCCCTTGATGTCGAAACAGTATTTGGCAAAGTGTGTCTTTTCAATGGTGCTTCAAACTTTATCGCCGGAAAGAATTTACTTTTTGCGTAATAGTCACAAGTTGAAGAGGTCCTCTGGATGAAGCCGCGACTAAGCGAACGTGCTGATAGAGGAAGTTTGAGAAATGCAGGAGCCTAGAGTGCTCTCCAGTTGCACAGCCATGACTCACAACGGCGCTGTTCTAAAATTGTGAGAGTCTAAGCAGAGCTTATGATTGCCTTGTCGAAGTTTGGCTTGTTTCAGAGAGTGTTTGTTGGTCTTGTTCCAGTAATACAAGAAATTACAGAATGATTTAGGGTAGCCTCCCAGACACCATCTATAGCCACGCACCCCAAGAATTTTGCTCCTGTTATACAGAGATACGATGCGTGAGATATGAGGAGAAGAAATAGAAACTGACCTGTCACTGAGATTCAAATTTGAAGTAGTTTTGTGAGCTTGGTGAGGGCTTAAATTGTCGTGGCACGTTTATAATTAAGAACCATCTTTACGCGACATCTAACGTATCTATAATTCATTCATGATCAACAAAACATAACCAGCCCAAAACTCCTCGCTTCATCCAGTCCAACCCCATTCAAGTCAAAGGAATCCCACTCAGCATCTCAAAAACTCCCTCGTAATCCTCCACTGCGTCTGCCCCGGTGGAGGGTCCTGAAAGAAAGTCGTCCAAACCCCACCACTATCCTCGGTCGGTCCAATCAGCGCATTTTTGATCCGTCGGTTCTCAGGAACTCCAAACGGCGACTCGAGGCTCGCCGACTTTAGAGCTGCAAGGTCCAGCTGCTGGATGCCCTCGAGGGCAGCTGATATCGGCGACATGGGCTCGGACGGGGCGCTCGGTGAGGACATGCCCGATGGGACGGGGCTTGGCGTGTTGCCGCTCGAGGGTTCTTCTGCTTCTGGATCGGTGAAGGAGGGCGTCGGGGCGGGAAGGGTTGGTTGTGCTGTGACGCTGATTTTGAGCTTTTTCGGGTTGCAGGTGAACATGTTGATAGATCCAGCAGAGGCCTCGCTTCCCGATCCTGGGCTGTCGTTGGTCATGGAGCTGAGAGCGAGGTCCAGCGGGTTCTCAACTCCTGTCTCCTCTATCTCGATGATCCGGGCAGCAATCACGGCCGTCTCGCGGACATGCCATAGATTCTCCCTGCGATTGCGCATCTGCTCTCGAGTCAGGAGCTTGAGGGCTGCTCGTCGTAGCAGAGGGTGGCGGCATTTGACGGCGGTCCAGTACACGGGAGCCACAAGCTCTGTCTCGAAGGTAAAGGGCTCTAGCTTGGAGTTTGTGGGAGCAGAGCCGATGATTGTAGAGGCCAATGAGATGATGGCGGAGAAGCCTGCAACGTGGGCGTCGTATTTGACTTCATAGGGGTGCAGGCACGTTGATACCCAGATGAAAGCAGCCTGATGGAATAGGCGAAGGATGTTCTGCGAAGTTTCCAGGACCGGAGCTTGGGGGCTCATGGAAGTGAGGACGGTGAAGGCGGCATGCCACCGACTAAGCTGCGACAGGAGCCGTTGCTGCTCATACTCAAGCAGCTGCAGTTGCTCAGGGTCGGCATTCGGGTTATACATAATTTCATAAGCTCTCACACTAAACTGTAAACACTCATCGACTATCAGGTACAAGCCACATCGAGCCTGTTCTACCGTCGCGTACACGGCGGGCACTTCGGTCCAGCCTCTGAGATGGATTGGGATCGGGGCTGGACGAGTGCCAAAGAGGAAGCTGGACAAGCTCAAGCGAGCGTAGATGGGCACGAGGGAGTGTTTAACCACCTCCATAGCAGGCGTGTGGCCATCAGCCAAGCCAGAGAGGATCTTTCTGCCCTGCAGGATATGCATCTGGGCGGCGGAGTCGCGGTCGGCGAGGAACTCGACGCAGATGAAGAGGAGGCAGACAAGCAGCGGAATGACAGAGGGCTCTTCGCGCTGAGACCAATTGCGTAGTGAAGTGATTGCATTGCCGTACTGGCGGAAGGCAAAACGCGTATCAAGGGCCTTTCCATGTGGATTTCTGCTCCTGGCCTCTACGACCTCGTGGAGGCTGCTGATGGCGAGTATGGCATGGCGCACGGCAGGCTCCGTGGCGCTCATCTTGAGAACGATGCCGCTCCAGAAGCTGCCGTCGATGGCGCCAGACAAGATCTTTGAAGTTCGCGTTCGATAGTAGTCAAACGCGTGCGTCTCTGCCGGAGAGTTAAAGCCTGGCGCGGGACTAAGAGACGAAGGCTCCGGAGACGAATTGGGGCTCGTGCGATAGCCATCGCATCGTCGACCCGTCTTGATGCATCGCAGACAATGCGGCTTTGCCTCGTCACACTTGACCTTTCTTATTCTGAGTACATGTTAACCGAGGGGTTCCCCAGGGGTTGTAGCAGAGCAGTTGGAGAAACAGACTTGCAGGTGATGCAGCCAGTCCGCACCTTTTTACTCCCCTTGCGACCCGAGGGCCGCGAAGACGAGGATTGCGAGGGGACAGTAAACATGGCGCTGGGTATCCGTAATGTCTTGGAAAACGTGATCTCTGAACTGTGGTTGATGGAGAGTCCGAGGTCCAAGAGTCCGAGCCGGGAAATGAGGGGAGAAGCGAGCTGTTTATTGCTGAATGGCCTCTATGTAGCTGCAAGCCTGGGGACGATCCCCGTCTCAACCCACCTCTGATGCGACGCGGGCACCCTTGACAGCATAAGCACAGCCGCCCTGAAAAGGCGCTGCTGTCAAGCGCTGCCGCGTCTGTTAAGGCTGACTGGGGCCGCGAGGAGCTTAGCTGCTGGGGCTTGGCGAGACGGACGGGGCGCACAGCTGCGGGCAGGGTGTCATTGATGGAGCCCTATAAGGGCAGAACTTTGGTCTTCTGAGGCCTGATTTCCAATGATTTGCACGGGATCTCGTGTTTCAAGTTTTTATTTGGCTCGGACTTGAAATTAAGTGGCAATCGTGAGTGATAAACGCAGGGTATCTTGTTAGTTCACAACCCTAACTTGGATGTTTGGCGCCTGGCGCCTAAGCCAAGATGGTGTGCAGTTGATAGAAAATTGATCATGGCAGATGATTTCGGAATATTCCAGAAAAGACATCAAGAGCTCTAAACTGGATTGTGCAAGAGAAACGTGGAAGCCTCCTCTCAGCGACGCTGCAGGACTCAATGCCAAGCAAATTGCCCTTCCAGACTGGGGATAGAGCTGTCTCTCTTGCACGACCAAAACAGGGTCTCAATACGAAAGAGACCACTAGAAACCCCTAATTCGTCAAAGCCATCCTTGATAGTTTACCGTTATTCTCCAGTGCCTTGGTAAAGGCATCCGATGCCTCAGCCTTACAACTGTCTCTGACCCCTGCCATCCCCGCAAAGCGGCGTCGCATCCGCTACCATTGGCCTGCTCGGACTCGACATCTCGGACTCGAGCTGAGAGACGCTGCCCCGCGGCTGCACACCTTGTAAGCGACGGGAATCCTTCACAACGCTTCTTCCCGGTCTAAGCCTCGATCGACTCCACTGAACAGAGCTCGCACTCACTGCCTGTCCGAGATTAACGATATGATTTCCCTGCGCCAAGACATGCTCCCATACAGGAATGCTTTATCCGGTCAGCTTGCAATTTGCCATGAGGCTTGGGCGTCTCGTCGGACTGACCTCGTCGGACTGACATCGTCATGGATTATGACTATGCTGTCAAACGGGTTAGGGGTTTGCTGTTGAGGATCCGTCTGGGTCAACAAGATCAACATATCTCTATATAATTGGGAGCTTCAAGCTGTCCAAAATGATGCTCTCACTCATCCTCCAGCCCCCATCACACTATTCTTTCGCTTTCTTTTCCATTCTTTTCTCGTCTGCATCTCTAATACGCTCTAATTCACCGGAATGCCTTCACTTACAAAGCTGGTGGCCGCTGTGGCCATTGGCGCCTTTGCCCTCGCCGATGCCAAAGCATGCCCTCCTCTCGGTGCCGTCTTTCCAGCCCCCAAGGCCCCGAGTGAGAGCAAGATTGTTAGAGTTGCGGCTGCCAAGTTGAAGGTTGGCCTGGAGCAGCTGTTTGCGGCCAATGTCAAAACTTCGGCTCTGTCTATTGGCGTCAAGTCTGTCCATGAGGATGATCCTCTCTTCACCTACCACTTCACTCCCCCTATCCCTGGAGAGGGTACCGAAAAGGTTGACATCGACACCGTCTTCCGAATTGGCAGTGGCTCCAAGCTGTTCACTGTGCTGGCTGCTCTTGTCAACAGTGACATTGACATGGAGGCTTCTGTGTTGAAGTACCTGCCTGAGCTGAACGAGACGGCCAAGAATGATGACATCTTTTCGCTCAAGTGGGACGACATCACCGTCGGATCGCTAGCTAGTCACCTTTCGGGCATTGGTGTTGACTGTAAGTGGCCAACCTCACTTTTTGACAACCTGTTACTGACTGTAGCTAGCCGCTCAGGACTTGGGTATTGCCAATCGCGAGTTCTGGGTGAGTATGGGTTTGCCTGAGATCCCCAAGGGCAAGGGTCCTACCTGTTCTGGTCTTGCTGGCACCGATGCTTGCACTGGGAAGGATCTCCTCAAGCAGGTTAACCTCCGACCTCCCGTCTATACGCCGTTCACCACCCCCGTCTACTCCAACATTGGTGTTGCTCTGCTAGGTCTCGTGGTCGAGGCTGCCACCGGGAAGTCTTTTGCTGAGGTTGCCAAGCGTGACATCTATGATGTTGTCGGCTTGAAACACACCTACGTCGGCGAGACGCCGCCTGTCGAGGACCTCTTTATCCCCATGAATGAGACGACCTGGAACGTCACTACTGGCGTGTTCGAGTCGTAAGTAATTGCGCTAATACCTCTCGGATGTGGCTGACTATCGATAGTGCTGGTGGCATGTTCTCTTCCGTCTCTGACATGCTTCGTCTGGCTGAGGGTATCTACACCAACAAGTTCCTGTCACCCGCCAAGACCCGCAAGTGGATGAAGCCCGAGGCCAACACTGCTTCTTGGGGCATCCAGGTCGGAGGACCCTGGGAGATTCTCCGTGGCGACGACATCACTTCTGATGGCCGCCTCATCGACGTCTACACCAAGAGCGGTGACCTTGGTCTGTACCACACACAAACCGTCATCGTCCCCGACTACGACATTGTCATCTCCATCATGACCGGTGGTCTGGAGGCTACTAAAGACCAGTATGTCACTTCGACTATTCTCAGCGACGTGCTCAAGGTCCTCATCCCCGCCATTGAGAAGGAGGGCCGTGCCTTTGCCAACGAGGCCTTTGCTGGCGAGTATGTCGACAAGTCTACCAACTCGAGCATCTCGTTCGAGATCGACGACGGACCCGGCCTTGTCATCAAGAGCTGGGAGGTCCGCGGCTTTGACGTGCTCAACAACATTGGCTCCTATAACGTCAGAAATTTCGAGAATGGTGAGGTCGTCTCGTCCGAGTACGTCGACGCGCGTGTGTACCCGACCAACCTTGGCAAGGGTGGCCAGACAGCGTGGCGTGCCGTCTTTGACCTGACCCCCTCCAAGCAAGCCGCCGAGTTCGCCAGCGCCCTGTTCTTCGAGAACGGGACGTGCCAGACGTGGTTCCAGCAGGACCGCAAGGTGTACAACTTCCTGGGCCTGGACGAGTTTGTGTTTGTGGCGGGAGACGACGAGGGACTGAGCACGGCTGTCAAGAATCCTGCCTTCAACGTGACTCTGACAAAGGTACGCGGACCCGCTGAGAAGAAGGACGAGCCGACGTCGACGTCGACTTCGACGTCGGCACCGTCAACGGCACCCGCGACGACCGAGAATGCGGCCAGCAAGGCCAACAGCGTTAACGGCGCGCTCGGTCTCGGGCTGGCGGCGTCGGTTATTTTGATGAGCTTGTTCTAAATGTTTTGCAGGTCAAATATTAGGGGCAATAATCGGTCGATAGTGGCTTGAAGAGAGGGAGGCTCGGAGACATTGTATACATAGCATCGCCATGTACTATAAATTGGTGCTTGACGGGCACTGCTGCCTAAGGTTGTGTCCCTTGATGGCTCTCAGTGAGAGCATCTTGTGCGCCCTGAAGAGGGTGACGCCTAATTGGATTGGATTGGATGGTATTCGATTCTTGTCAAACATTGCCGGATTCTCCCTCAATAATGACTTTACTTTACCCTCAACTGCCGTCAACGACTTGGCACATTTTACTTTTGCCCCAAACAAACCCATCAAACCTGAAACCGTCCAGGACGATTCTCGAACCCGTCCTCTGCCCAATACGCCCAGCTAGGGTGGACGCCGTTGATGGCGAACCGTAGGGCTGATTTCCAGGGGACCGAGCCGTATCTTCTGCCTGGAAGCGACACTGCCCATGCAACAACGGCCATCACGAGCGAATCAGAGGCCGGCGCAAATGGTTATTTTCAGGGATGCCAGGAGATCACCAGGGAGTCTTGCCCTTTTTATCGTCGTCCTAGTGGATCAGTCACCAGTCCAGCCAGTCAGCGTCGCTCGATGGGATGCAAGAAACGACTGTGCCCCCTGTGACATGCAGACT
Source organism: Fusarium decemcellulare (assembly GCA_013266205.1). NCBI lineage: Eukaryota > Fungi > Ascomycota > Sordariomycetes > Hypocreales > Nectriaceae > Fusarium > Fusarium decemcellulare. The sequence goes on from JAAGWO010000535.1 coordinate 56,010, forward strand.
CAGGCGAGGCAACCACTTTGCCCTGCCCTGGAGCCGCTGAGAATCGCCAGATTCAGAGGGGGAGGGGATACGGATGAAGCGGAGGTCCGGCGGGATGAGGTGCAGCTGTTGCTCCCTTTTAATAGAATTTATTCCATCATTGATTGAATGACTTCAGCTGACAAGCCCGTTTCTTTGTTTCATCCCGACTTGACGCCCTCTTTTTCGCTCCTTCAAACTCCCTTTTCCTATCGCCATTCTTTATGCCCCAATTTCCTTTTGGTGGTCCCCAAGTCTTTTGAAGCATTCGCTGCAATCCCAATTTAAGCATTGTTTATGCTGTTTCAACTTGATTGACCCTGTTTCTCTACGCCTTTTCGTCCCATACTGCGTGCTACCCCGGAATTATCCTCCAGCATCTACATACATATTACTGCGACTCCAGAGACATTTCAATGACGGATCAAAACGGCCGCATCAGCGAGACGGGCCTTCACCATCTCCCGCTGCGGGTGCGAGATGCGCGACAGAGCGATGGCGCCCTCCTCGCCAAGTTTCCCAACCTAGGCCAGCGAGGCGACACGCGCGCAAAGAGACTCCCTGAGAGCCTTCACTTTACGCCCGGCGCATTCCGCCTCCGGTCCCCGACTGAATCGTCCATGAGCAGCATCTCATCCGCCAACGTCCCAGACTCAGCGACCACGCACTCGCTGTCGACACTCGCGAGCCCCATCAGCACGACTTATGCCAGTGAGATCCAGGAGCAGTTTGCGGCCGCGACGCTCGACGGCTCACGGCCCACCAGTCGCATTTGTCATCGCCACAATCCTTCCAGCGGCACCTGCTCGACCTTTGTCAATGACGAGGATGACGGCGCAATCATCACGGGCTACCCGGACTTTGAGCTCAAGATAAGGAACCTGCATGAGGAGCATCATAGGCCTGCCATCGTGCAAGAGCCTATGCCCACCAGGTAAGCATTTGCCGGCGCGTTAGAGATCGCAAAGTCGCTCAACAGCTGCAGCCCTCTTACCGAGTCGCCCATCAAGGAGGAGAGGGTTCTCACTCCCACCGAGTCGCACGACTCAAATGATGGCGATGACTGCGATCCTGATGAGGAGGCCTCTGAGACGTCGGATGATGTGACGCCAGAGGATGCGAACCTCGTTCTGAGCTACGCCCTCCAGATCATCTACGGAGTCGATCTGAATGAGACTTCAATCTCCCCAGAAAAAGTGCAGAGCCTTGTGTCCAACTTTGCCCAAGACATTAGCGAGCACATCTGGCAAGCGCCCTCGGATGGCCAATTGTCGCATACACTGTCCACGTCGAGCTCATCGTCAACGCCCTCCCAGGAGGGGCTTGGCGGGGACCGGCGGGGTGGTAAGCGCAAGAAGCAGGGGAGACGCGAAGACGAGGGCGATGAGTTTAGCGATGGTGAAGGCTCGGGCTACCTGCCCACCAAGCGCGCGCGACCAAATCCCAAAGAGGATGAGAATCTCCGATTGAGCTGTCCTTTTAGGAAGAGGAACCCTCATCGCTTCAACGTGAGGGATCATCACAGCTGCGCCATGACTTATTTCCCCAAGTTTGCAGAGCTTAGGTCAGTTACTGTGTCTTTGACAATGAGATCCCTGCTAACACCTCAAACAGACAACACATCGTTAAGCAGCACAAGCGAGATGACCCGTCTTCGTATGTCTGCGACCGATGCAATCGCGACTTTCCCACAAGAAAGGAACTGCGGGATCATCAGCGACTGCCCAAGGAGCTCATGTGTGACATTGCCGACCACGATGCTGAGAGCGGTATTGACCCCAGCACCGCGACGAAGCTGCTGAGCCGAAAGCGGGCGAGCGGAACCTCGCCTGAAGTTCAGTGGAAGGAGATCTGGAACATTGTGTTCCCTGACGATGATGACAGTGATGTTCGGCCCTATGGTAAGCATCGGCGAGAAGCATCGTGAGCCAGGAACTGACTTGGACTAGAATACACCCCTGTGATTGAGCACTTTGAACTCGCAGCCAGCTACCAACAAGCGTTTGAGCAACTCAAGTACTCGCTCCTCGACAAGATTTCCAACCCGGCGACTCTTGAAACACTCTCTACCAAGTTCTACCAATGCTTTGTCGAAACTCTGGATCAGTGCATCGCCAATGCCCAGAGCATGCCCTACACCAACCGCAGCAATAAGAAGGGCGAGATCGTTCGCACCCAAGCTACACAGGGCATTGTTCAACGCAAAGGACGCGAGATTCTTCCTCGTCCCGACTCTGGAGTTGTCATGGACGATGGCTCTGAAGAGAGTGGCAGCATCATGGGGACTGGTCTCGGACATCGAGACAGTGTGCGAACTGTTCGTGGTGCCGCGCGACGAGGGAGCAGCCAAGTGCCCGAGACGGTGCGTGAGGTCCTACCCACAACGACAATGGCAGGTGGTCTTGAGGAGTTGATGCGCCAACCGTCCATGACGCCACTGGGCCTTCCGGCCGGGTCAATGGACGCGGCGGATGTTCAAGCCTGGAATAACAGCGTGCTGTACTCCCAGGTTGGAGACGGCACGATAAACCTCGACCAGTTCGTGCCAACTGGTGGTATGACGCCCCAGACGGAGTACATGAACTGGCATTTGTACCAGCCGCAGCCGGGTTTTGACGCCCTTGGCAATGGGTTCACGGGATTTAATGGGCAACAATGATAATGTTGGTTGACGAGGGATGGGCTGTGCCCTGATTGTAACAATAGTGATAGTATTAATACCTGCAGCGCTTTGAAGCTGGCGACGAATAAGATTCTATGATGCGATTAGACAACAAGACACACTACCTTTTGGCGGACATGTCACCCCCATTGGCCCCCAGGATCTGTCGGCGGGAGGATATCAGCAAGATCTCCTGATCCCCCGCCCGCAGCCTTTTGCAGCATCAGTTCCTTGGCCTGCTCTGCTAAGTTCCAGGTCACAGCGCACTCCCCAAGCGCCTGGCTCAGCGGCTGCGCTTCTTCGGGCACCCCGAGTGTGTTCATGGCTCGGCTTGCCTGTACGATGCCGTAGACGAGGATAAGTGGTGCGTGACGGAGGCCGTACTGGTGCCGGTATCGGCGTAAGATCGAGGCGATGTCTTCTGCGGATGAGAGGCAGTATTGGCGAGAACCTTGATCTGTGTCGCTAGGGAGCGAAGAGAGTGCTTGGTCGTAATTAAGCGCTATCCGAGCGCTGTGAAATAGTAGACTGTCACTGTGTTAGAATGTGATCCCCCCGTTGTTTGTGTTACTGACTGAAGCATGGCTACGCTGGGAATGAGCGGCGTGTCGATGGGCTCCCATTTATTCCATTCTGCGCGCCCCGGCAAACCGGCCTTCCAGCGGCAGAGTTCAATATTTAACGTATCGAGACAGGCGCGGCGACTCATGCCATCCATGTTGGACCGTGGAGAGAAGAGCGTGCAGAGCATTCGCTCAATGACTCTGGAGAGATGGATCTGCTCACGGTAATACGGAACCATGGAGCCAATCTTGGTCAACTCGCTGTCTGACCCTGAGAAGCCAACTGAGCGCCACGGCCTTAGCTCTGGATAGTCACTGCATCTTAGTTAGTTTAGGGTCTTGGTGTCATGGTAGGGACGTGGCAGTACGGTTGCTGTTCCATTGGCTCGACCTCTGCGTCGTCGTAGTAGAGATACACTGGGCGACCTAGGATGAGACTGATGAGTTTGTCGGAGATGTAAGCGCCCCAGTAGATTCGTCTTCTGATGTCGACGTCTTCATCGGTTGTTAGGGAGGCGTCGTATGAGATCCAGTTCTTGGGGTCTTTTTGGAAGCCCATGTCTTGGGCGATGCGGAATGCGATGCCTGGGAACCAAGTTAGAACTAGCACTTTGAAGCGCAATTTCGCCCGGCAGTTCTCTCCTTTTTCTTTTTCTATTTTACGATAACGATGCAAGGGCTGCTTACCGGAAAATCCCCATCCTTTTGAGAGGTTGCCTCTGCCGATTTCGTAGAAAGCAAGACACAGGAACGCTTGCACCGTGACGATGGAAGGCCTCGTTAGACCAGTTACCATCAGTATACTCTCAGCAGCGGTGTAGAATTGCTCACTTGAGCGTCTATCCTCTTCATCCGGCGACATTAGAGTCCCTAATGCGCAGATAGATAGCAGGAGAGCAGACGACCAGTACTTGCAATTGACGCGATCGCTAAAGTGGTCCTGTAGGAAGCCCTCGCGGTAGATGAACATGAATTGGGGATACTGCCACTTGAAGAACTGCATCAATGCCTTTGCGATTACTTCGTCCTCGATGTTGATGCCAAAATGCTCCAGGACATGGGCAAAATTGGACTCTGAACCTGTATACAGCGGTGGATGGGTGGATGCGTCTTTGACGGCTCGCTGGGCCTGGTTGACGGTCTGCGCGCGGTAGATGCTCGTCGCTCCGTGGTAAATTAGTGAGCCGTCGAAGCCTGGCTGGAGATCGGATTGTCCATTACTGGCTGCTGGGACGGTATCTGGCGCTGTAAAGTTGTCCACCGGTGGTTGCTTGCGGAATGACACCGTGCTTAGCAGCGTGTCTCTGTCTCTTGGAGATGCGACCTGGACTTTGGTGATGAAGGATTCGAGCCAGGCGACTCTGTCCTCGAGGCTTTTGACGTATTCATGAGAGGCAGGACGGCGCTTTCGATCCACCTGATTGTATTCACAGCTATGTTGGGCTTTTATACAGTTTTGACATGGTTGTGTTCGAGAGCATTTTAGCTGGATTGATGAGTTAACAGTTGCGTATCAGGCAGTTGATCTCAATGCTGTACCTTTCGATACTGGCACCTCTTGCAACTATCAACTGTTAGAAGGTTCTTGACTGAAGTGAAAATATTACTCACGAGAGATTCTTCTTCTCCTTGACTGAACTGTTTTGAGCGGTGTCCATTGGCGGATCATTGCATGTGTATCGTGATGTACCGTGTCATTGCACCCCCAGTGGTCAATTCACTTGGTTGATGAAAGGAGAAAAAGAAGCCTTGACCATCCTGGGTGGAGAAGTACCTGATTTTGAGATGACGTAAGTTTGTCCATCTACAGATTGGGCCTAACTCCCGTCTACTACAAGTCAAAGGATTTCATCCAACACCGCTCATTATCCCAATAGTCGAGGAGGAAGGAATATTCAACGGACAATCACCATAGAAGCACCTCCTCAAAGAATTCCAAACACTTTACTCTATTACTCTATTATTCCCGCTTCTTGATGTCGAAGTCTTTCTTAAGAACCTTTGCTATCTAGTTTTCACGCTACTCTAACCTCGTATCATCAGATGCTGCCCCGTTTGCCAGACCCTTCTCCAACCCAAGACGAATAACCTCGACAAGCCTCCTGACATCACCGAAATTGCTATAAAACCCAAACGAAACCCTGACCCCCCATCTAAAACACGTCAAGGCAACGCCATGAGCCTTGAAATGGTTTGCCCATTCATCTCCGTATAGCTTGATGATGTATAGATGTGGCGCATGGTGTTTGCGGTCTGATGGCCCAGCAATCTTGACACTAATGGCTTCACACTGTTCTCTTAGTGCGTCGCCTAGACTGTATAGATGATTCTCTACATCGTCAGACCCCATGATGTCGAGGTAGAATTGTAGAGATGCCTTGGCTGCGGCCGCTCCCAAGAGATTGAGATTGGCGTGGTCGTATCTGCGAGCTGATGGATGAAAAGGAATCGGGCCATTTGGAACCAGGAAATCTTCAGATTGAGTCTCGAGAGATCCATAACCCACAATCGGCGGTACGGGATCCAGAGTGTCGATGACGTCTTGGGAGACATAAAGAGCCGCAAAGCCCAGGGGACAGTTGAGACCCTTGTGAAGACTGAAGGCGGCGGCAGATACACCCAACTCTTGCACATCAACGTTTGCAAAGCCAACTTGCTGTGTTAGATCAGCCAGCACGTGGATGCCCTTGGGTCTATACACGGCGCAGATATCTGCCACGTCGTTCCTCTGGCCGCTGTGGAACATGACGGAGCTGATACCGATGCATCGTGTCCGGCTGTCAACGTATGGTTTCAAGGTGCTTGCGTTGGCAATGGTTGAGAAGTCGTTGATCTCGGAATTTGTCTGAACCTGACGGACTTGGATGCCTTTTTCCCGAAGCGAAAGCCACCCATACGCCTGATTAGGATGCTCGCAATCCAAAATAACGACGTTATCTCCAGGTTGTAGCCGAAGGCTGTGCATAAAGTAGCCCATAGCTTCGGTGGTGTCTCTCGTGAATGAGATATTGTCGGGATGGGTGTTGATGTACCGCCCCACCAGTGCGCGAGCATCTTCCACGGTAGACTTCCAGAAGGGTTTGGGAGAGAGATGGTGTAGCCACTCGGAGCAGAACTTTCCGATGGCCTCGTGGACTACTAGGTTTGAGGGTGGCATGAAGCCCGCGTTGAGATGTGTGACGCTATCATCGGAAACGACTGGGACTAGGCGACGAAAGATGTCGAACTTGTCTGATGGTGTGGGAGTTGAGGTTTCTTTGAGCTTCTTGGATAGAGGAAGCTCGACCTCTGGAGACATGTCTCGGGTACTGATGGGCGCCATTATGTATAGAAGGAGACAATCATAAAAGGTCGATGTGAATACGAATGTATAGCGAGGTTGCTGGATCTTGGAGACATCCATAGCCCTTTTATGTGTGAATGGTTGAGCATGCCATAGCTTTCAAGATCACCGCATGAGACTTGCCAAGCATTAGTTGGGTAAGAGTTTTCCTGATTTGTAAAAAAGTCGACCAAGTGAGTCCATCAACTGGCGGTATCACCTCCAGAGGAGACGGAGACCAAATCCCATGGGTTGATAGCGACATTGATGAGAGCTATGATGATGGGGCAGACGGAGACCCAAGCCCACGGGGGCAATCCGATAACGGGGACGTGCTCTGAGGGAATAGAGACCTTGATTATTCGGAGAAATGATACGAAAGGCTAATTCCCTTGCCATGAACCAAGCTTTCGGGCGAGGCGAGGTCTGGGAGCCTCCGCAGTTGGAGTCGGCGCCGTGACCCGCTGGGACGGAGACCAAACTCCACGGGTCCACTTCAGGGTGCCTAGTCCAGGAACCATGTTCGGCGCCGTTCCGGGATGGCGTGGACGGGGACCAAAGTCCGCTCAATGATATTAGGCTCGGAACCTAGTCAAGTCTTGATGCGATTACGACGAGCTGGTTGAGGTTTTTCTTTGTATCAATGCCATTAAACGATATCGTAAACGACAGAGGTCAATTTGAAACAAGTGGCCCAAGAGCTTGCTGTGAGTGATTACCCAATATGACAAGACTGGCTATCTGACAGGCACAGAATATGGGGGTGCATTAAAGTGTACAGTTGAAAACTAACTGGGGGATTTGTGGTCTCGTAGCTGCAGCCACATCGGTTAAGCTTGTCGTAGTGTTGCACACTATCTCAGCAGCCGAGCTGAAAATCTTCCCCAGCGAGTCAGGTCAGACCTTTCCCATTGCCTACGGTTGGTCTTATCGTCAATTCTGTGACTAAAAAGGAATCTAGAGCAGGGTGGCACCTAGACACACCCAGTTGCGTTACGCCCCTGTCAGTCACGACGCACTCCGAGACAGATATCGCTTCCCCGCTACTCCGCAGACCCCAAGATTCTGAGAGATAACGACTTTGGGGTCCGGGGATTCCGTTGCCAGAAGGATGAAGTATAAGTAGAGATCATTGCTCTTCATATCTGGGTGATCTTGTGAGCTCCTACCAAGTCAATCCTCTCGGGCCTTTGAGTAGAGCTTGCTGATAACTGTTCTTTGTCTCCTTTTTATTCCTTCTCCACAAAGCACACTACCTAGCTGTGATTTACATCATGGTAGCGGGTAAAACTTCTCTCGACGTGGAAAAGTCCCCTCCCGGTCTTGACCTTCAGGGAACACAGACCTATGACGAGCAAAACGTCAAACAAGATGTAGCTCAAGCAGACCAAGAAACAGCCCTCCACCGAGGTCTCAAGGCGCGTCATATCACCATGATCGCTATTGGCGGTGCCATTGGCACTGGGCTGATCATCGGGACGGGCAAGTCTCTTGCCCAAGCTGGCCCGGGCTCAGTATTCATCTCGTATACTGTCATTGGCTTCGTTGTGTTTCTGATCATGGCTGCTGTTGGAGAAATGGCTGCGTGGCTTCCTGTTTCTGCTGGTTTCACGGCTTATGCCACGAGGTTCTGCGACCCGTCTCTTGGCTTTGCCCTTGGTTGGTGGTGAGTTGAACCCTGATGAATATCCATGTGTTGCTTCAAAGAGATAATTGACATATCATCTTGCCAGCTACTGGATTAAATATGTCATTATTGCACCAAACCAGCTCACTGCGGCCGCTCTCGTTATCCAATACTGGGTCGATCGCGACACCATCAACCCTGGTGTCTTCATCGCCATCTTCCTGGTCTGCATCATGTGCATCAACTACTTCGGCATTCGGTTCTTCGGGGAATTCGAATTTTGGCTATCGGGCTTCAAAGTCATAACGATCGTTGGAATTATCCTCTTCTCGCTTATCATGGCCCTTGGTGGAGGCCCTGATCACGATCGCAAGGGATTTCGGTATTGGCAGAATCCTGGGTAAGCCCCCCCGAGTCTTAAAAAAGTTACCTGTCTTCTTGTTTCCTGTTACTGACCCGTTCTTAAACTAGCGCTTTCAAGCCTTACATCAATGAGGGTGCGAGTGGTCGCTTCCTTGGTTTCTGGTCCTGCATGATCAACGCGACATTTGCATACATGGTATGTTGCCATTCTCGAGAGCCAAGACTTATTCTGACTTGAACTAGGGTACCGAGCTCGTTGGTGTCACAGTGGCCGAAGCCCAAAACCCGCGCAAAACGATCCCCAAAGCTATTAAGCTTACATATTATCGCATCCTATTCTTTTACTGCCTCAGCGTCCTGCTCGTCGGAATGATCGTCCCATACAACTCAAAAGAGCTCGTCTTCGCTACCACAGCTAAGCCCGGGGCTTCTGCCTCACCCTTCGTGGTGGCAGCCAAGGTTGCCGGCGTTCGCGCTGTCCCCGACATTGTCAATGCGTGTATCTGCATTTTCGTCTTTTCAGCCTCGAATACCGACCTGTACATCTCAAGCCGAACTCTTCATGCTCTAGCATCTGATGGCCTGGCTCCTAAAGTCTTCAAGAAGACCAACAAGAATGGCGTTCCCGTATATGCACTTGGCGTTTCGGGCCTGTTCTGTCTCTTGGCATTTATGAACGTATCGGATGATTCTACCAAGGTCTTTGGGCATTTCGTTAATCTCACTACGATCTTTGCCCTGATGACTTGGATCTCGATCCTGGTAACCCACATCTACTGGTGCAAAGCCCCAAGGGTCCAAAGGCTCGCAGACGAAGCCCTGCCATATGTTGCGCCATTAGGAGTTTACGGCACATACGTTGCCTTGTTTATTTGCATTCTCGTGGCGCTCACCAAGAACTACGATGTGTTTGTGGGTGACTTTGGAAGCAAGTACGAGACCTTTATCACTGGATATCTCGGTATCCCCGTTTTCCTAGTCCTCATCTTTGGGCACCAATTTGTCACGAAAAGCAAGGCTATCCGACCGCAGGAGGCCGACTTTTATACTGGAAAGGATGTGGTTGATAGAGAAGAGGAGGAATTCTTGGCGAGAAAGGCTGCCGAGAGAGAAAATAAGAAGGAGAGTCGTGGAAGTTGGTTCTACAAGACTTTTATTTCTTGGCTGCTTTAGGGCTGTGAAGTGGAACGAATGATGGATCAATTTACATATTGCTACTCTATTCTACTGTGTTCTTTGTTGTAGTAGAAGCTGGATAAACAGCACGATAAGATAGCTACTCTATTCATCCACCTCTATCTCTGAATGATAACGATGATTTCATCTTCGTGCGCGATGACTTCTCCACAACTGACATCTCATCTTACGTTTGTCTACTAAGAAGGGGTTAGTATTGAGTGGCAATAATAAAGCTAGGAGACTTACTCAAGGACAATCGCGGCTATTACAGCCACTTATGGCATATAG
>JAAGWO010000536.1:0-70797 GCA_013266205.1 Fusarium decemcellulare
GGCGAAGCGGATGCGGATGCTGTTCTGCGAGAGTGGGATGCTGATGCCGCGCCAGAGGGGACCCTGGAGGGGGAGGAGGAAGCGCGGGATGATGGCGCGGGAGGCCATTGTTGGAGGTAGCGCAGGGAAGGAAAGCTGCGAAGATCTCTTCCTCCGTGCGAATGTGCTAGCGCTCCCGGCGAAGGGCGGTGCGGTTGGTGCGAGGTGGTGGTGATGCCCTCAAGTGCTCAACTTCAGAAGAATCTTTTTTCCGGAGCCGTGGGCAGAGAAAAGTTTGGTTCAATTCGGAGCGGAGCGGGGGTCCCACTCCGTTTGCTCTCGGGGATCGACTAAGCCGTGGCTGGCTTGGCTTGCCTTGCAAACGGAACAAGGGACCAAGGTCACAAGTCACAGGGATGCATGCTCTTCTGGAATCAATTTTTCACTTGGATCAGTTATCCGCGGCGTGACCCCGGAATAACGTCCACCTCCGATGCGGACCCGCCCTCATGATCCGACTTCACCCGGAGCCACAATGACGGGGCCAGGTAGTCTGCGTAATTCTTTGCGCGTGATTGGCCCGCGTGACCCCAGCCACAGGTGGCTGCCGAACGCCCGTTGGCGAGAGCAGAGCGCTTCCGCCGGGGCGGCCCCAAAAACAAGGACCAAGGGCCAAGGCAGGCGGCGTTGCAGCGGCCATGTCATGCTGTCATAAAGTTTTGCTGCCATATTTTTTATTTTTTCCCTCGTCCCCTTCTTCTTTCTTCCTCCTCTCTCCCTCTCTCCATTACCAACCAAACTCTTTCAACTTCTCCACGAACCCTCTCTCGACCTTGGCTCACGCCTCACTCTGCCTCTACCACCACCTCTTTACCCGTTAATTCATACCTACATTCACAATGGCTGGCGGTAAGTCTTGCAGCGTGCCCCCCTTCCCTGTTTTGCGCCGGATCGACGTTGCGAGAGGCAGCGCCCTCGAGACCAATTGAGCATCGCGAGAAGCGGACGCCATGCGCAGAGGATACTACGGCTTCAGTTTGCCTGTCGAGGGGAGTTTGGATCTTGGGGTGAAGGGGCCTGGGGACTCCAGCGTTGTCAGCGACACGCGATCTGGCCCTGTGGCCTGCGTCATTTACTCAGAGCCGGCTCCCTCATGACCCGACAGTGGCTCACCAACAGCCTGTGCGCTACCTCTGAACAGCATCGCGATCTCATTCTCGCTCTCTTTTCTGGCTTTCGACTGGCTCTCTCTTCTCAGCAGCAATTGTCTCCGACGCCTGGGATTCTTTTTTTACCTGTATGCTGACTCGACCTCTCAGGCGACGTCAAGAAGGGTGCCAACCTGTTCAAGACCCGATGTGCTCAGTGCCACACCGTTGAGAAGGACGGCGGCAACAAGATCGGCCCCGCCCTGCACGGCCTCTTCGGCCGCAAGACTGGTTCCGTCGAGGGCTACGCCTACACCGATGCCAACAAGCAGAAGGGCATTGAGTGGAACGACCAGACCCTCTTCGACTACCTCGAGAACCCCAAGAAGTACATCCCCGGAACCAAGATGGCCTTTGGTGGTCTCAAGAAGCCCAAGGACCGAAACGACCTTATTGCGTAAGTTTTTCTACTCTTCCTGAGACTGCCAGCCGGCACCCTCGGCGATGCCAACTTCGGCGACCTCGATCTCGGGGACCTCAAGACTTGTACTTGAGCGCACCCTCACTCGGGATGTCTCATTTTGGGACAACACGTCGGGAGCTGCTCATGCGCTCAGTCTCATCTCATCACAAGACCAATTGCTAACTTGTCTCTCACCAGCTTCCTCAAGGACTCTACCTCTTAAGCGATCATGACTCGCGTGTAATGTTACGACTTTGATAGACGGGGGCCGCCATGGGGCGATTGTATTATAGACCACAGCACTTAGAAAGACATGTGCTTTGTACCTATTCCCATCTCCTCTTTATGCGTCTTCGTCCGATACACTAAAAGGAAGACTGGCGTTTGTTTGGGGTGGAACAGGATTTGAGAGACAAAAAGTCCGCCTCTATGAGATTACGAAAGCCCTTTTTTTCTCAGAAAAAAGATCTTTTTGACGGGTTTTTAATTCTCACTTTATTATCATGTCAATTCGGTGTCATTCTCATGCAATTCGTGAATCTCGGCAACGTCACTGGGGTCATTGCAACTCTCTGATCTCAGTCTTGTCGCCAAGGCTCACCGACCCTTTCACTCCCGATCTTATCGCTGCCCAATCTCGACGCTGTAAATTGCGATGACAATCGCCCATGAGCCACCGATAGCCGGCGGTGTTGCTAGTTTTTTTTGCGCGGTTTCGGGGGACTCCGTAAGATCTGATCATGGCTTTTTTTTTTCTTTCTGGCTTGCCGAGCTATTTCCGTTGCCCCGGGTGCGGTGAGATGCGGCATGATGCGGACCTGCGGCGATCGGCGATTTTTGGAGATTCGTGCCCCTGACTAGGTAAAGTTCAAAGATGCAAGGGTTCGGGGTCGCGTTGGAGATCCTGGGCCACGAGGTGGCTGAGAGAGGGGGGTCAGGGTGAAGGTGAGGTGAAGGTGAGGTGAAGGGAGGGGGAGTTGTTGAGAGACAACTTTGTTATGTAACACATGTTGGTTTTATGAGAAGTCTCGGATGGACATGATAGTATCGTGAATACCAGTTGATTGACTCATGAGCATTCATGCATGTGCTGTGTTTACATTCCAAGAGTGCTTTTGTTGATTTCTAATTCTAGATCTTGATAGTCGAGACTGAGCTGTCTGACCGAGGTGAGGCATGTCTAAGGTAGTAGCTGATTAATACCTAATTGGATAATAAGATCATACCAGAGTCTTCAACATATCTCATTGTTTCTCTAAAAGTTACTCCAAGTCTCATCTCATTGTTTCTCTATAAGCGACTAAGTCTCATCTAAATTCCTCATAATTAGTTAGCCCTGCCTAGTTTGGCATCTAGCTTGCGGTAAGATTCTGGATTCAGCACACTTCGGTGCGTCGACGATAATGCCTTCTCCCAATCCACCTCGTCAATCTCTGGCTCGCTCTTCTCGCCCTTCCGCCACCGCTTCAGCGAGCTCTCGGCAGCCTTGATGCGAAGTCCCTCCAGGTCCGCGCCGCTAAAGTCGCTGCACCGGGTGTCGCGGGCTACAGGCTCCAGGTGCTCGAGTTCGGCTGGGGTTGGCTGCAGGTGATTGGTGCGATATATGGCGTGGAGGATGTCGACTCGCTCGTCTGGGGTGGGCAGGTCGATAAAGAGTCGTACATTGAGACGACCGGGGCGAAGCATCGCTGGGTCGATCATGTCTGGCCGATTCGTCGTGCCGATGACATACACGCCTGCTCGGTCCTGTGCACCATCGAGCTCTGTGAGTAGAGCGTTGACGACGCGAGTACCGGCCTCTGTGGCAGCATTATCACGCTTAGGCACAAGCGAGTCCATCTCGTCGAAGAAGAGGATGCAAGGCGTGGACGAGCGAGCGCGGTTGAAGAGCTCACGAACTGCGCGCTCCGACTCTCCGACGTACTTGTTGAGCAGCTCGGGCCCGTTAATGAGAATGAAGCTAGCCTGAGCTTCGTTGGCAACGGCCTGTGCGACCAGAGTCTTTCCGCAGCCTGGAGGACCCCAGAGGAGACAGCCGGCCGGGCGGTTGAGACCAGACCGACGGTAAAGCTCGGGGTCCTTGATGGGTCCGATGATGGACATGTCGAGCTGCTCACGCACGCCTTGCAGGGCGCCAACTTGCGCCCATGTCACGTTTGGGATAACAGTGAAGCCCTCTTTGCGGAGCGAAGGCGTAAAGTCCTTGATGGCTGCCTTGAAGTCTTCTTGGGTGAGAGGAACATCAGGAGGTTCTGGGAAGGGCTCTGGAGGTGCCTGGTCGGTGAGATCCATGAGGTCTGCGGATGGGTCGGTAATGGGCATCTGAAGGTCGAACCAGGGTTTTCGATATTCCTCCTTTTGCATGATGCGCTCCGCGGCTACTTGCTGGGCTAGTGTCATGACATTGACGATATCTGCTCCGACGAAGCCATGCGTAATCTTGGCTAGTTCTGCAAAGTCGACATTGTCGGCAAGATGGATGCCTGTTGTGATGAGCTTGAGGATGTCTTGTCGAGCGGTGAGGTCGGGTATCCTCATCTGAACTGTGCGCTCAAAGAGGCCCGTCTTCAACACGGCAGGGTCTACATCTGTGATCCTCGACGTTGTGGCCATGGCGAGAACGTGTCTGTCCTTGTCCTGATCCGTCTCGAGCCGTCGCATCTGGCGCATGAATTGTGTCACGGTCCGACGATGGCTCTCGCTGTGCCCGCTTCCTCCTGGCTTCGACATGTACCAGTCGAGCTGCTCGATGAAGATGATGCACGGGGCCAGCCTCATGGCTTCTTCTACTGCATCGTTCAAGCTCCTCTCCATGCGCTCAGGGTCCTCCAAACACCCTGTGAGCGACACAATTGGAACCTCGAGCCTTGCCGCAAGGGATCTGATTAGTGACTTTTTGCCAATTCCAGGCGGGCCCGAGAGTAGAATGCCCGGAACCCTTCGCCAGCGCTTGGCGGCGTACAGCTCGGGCCATTTGAGAAGGTAATGTGTTTGCTGCAGCAGGTCTGTGTAGATCTCGTTCACGCCTCCAAGCTGCAGAACATCGGATGGGTGTTCGACCTTGTAGCGACTCGACTTTTGCGTTTTCCTGGAAGGGGTCTTCTCCTTTTCTGGCTTCTCTGCGGGCGCGGCCTCGGTGTCGGTTAGGGCGCCCTTTGATGTGGCATCGTTTCCTGCGCGCTCCTCGCCGTCCTCCTGTAGCCGGCGCTTCTTGATCGCGCGCGAACCCTCGTTCGAGGCCTGAGTCACTGAGTTCTGAGACACAGCTGTCGAATTCTGGTGCCAATGCTTCGTCATCTGCCTGTTGAGCAGAAAGCGATCGTCGTCGGGCTTGGGCAGCGGTTCGTCGATAGCAGCCTCCGAATCGCTCGAGTCGCCGAGCTCCTCCTTGCGGAACTGCAGTACGCGATCGATGGAATCTTCGAGGGGGCGCTTCTTCTGTCGGCTGAGGCTCGAATTGGAGCGCTTGATAGCGTCGTAGACGGCCGACACGCTTTTGAAGGGTTTGCCGTCGTTGGCGTCTTCGAGCTTCTTGAGAATCTGATAGACATCGCGGTCGAGGCCCTGCCGCAGATTTATCCGCGGGCGTTTGACGGCGCCCAGCGTCGTCATGTTGGGCTGGGCTGGGGAGCTGGTGAAGCAAGCACTGAGTGGGTGGTGGGTGTAGGTGTCTTGCGATTATCGGCCGCAAGAAAAAAAGTTGACGTGCAAGTGGGTGGACAGAAATCCCGGACAGTATTGCAGGGTCTAGTGAGGCAATCCCTACCATTGACAAATGCTCATATTTATCCATCTGCCTGGTCGAAGAAACGTGTTCATTTGAAGAGTAAGCTTTGTTGAGGATTGAAGTAAGTTTGTCGCTGCACGCTGCGAAGTATAGTTATTGGTCTGTATTGCTGTGAGGAAGGCACTGCCGCACTGGGTGTGATGCCTCTTATGACGGTATTGTACCAACCTTACCACGATCATAGCTCTTGAATGACTATTATTAGGCTAAAGGCTTGAAGATACTATCATAAAGAAGATAGAGCCTTAGTTACTATAATATCAATCTTTTATAAAATATGACCAAGTTTAGCCCTACTATGGCATAAGGATTTATCTTTTGTTTCCGCGTTTTCTAATGACGACTAGTCCCCGTCCAGTTGTCGCATAATTGTGTCCAGTCCAACCTGGAGGGGCCGCCGCTTATCGATAAAGCTGTGGAACCTTTCCGGCGCCCGATGACGATGGTCTCCCTCGTGACAGCCCGGCCGCCGATTCGGACTCTCTCATCCAGGCACATTCTCGCGCAATCTCTCGACGACAATTCCCCCGATAAGCCCTCCAACGGCATAATTAGTAGCCGCTCTCTTCACCATGGGCGGCAACGCAAGCAAAGTGACAGCCCAGGACAAGTGAGTACATCATTTCCCCCGGAATCGCCTCTTCACCCCCCTCTGCGACTGCGCTCGTGACCGCCGATACTAACATATATCTCTCTCCTCTCATAGGGCGATCCTGGACATGAAGAACCAGCGCGACAAGCTTCACCAGTACCAACGGCGCATCACGGTGCTCACCGACAAGGAGACCGACATCGCGAAGCAGATGCTGGCAAAGGGCGACAAGAAGCGCGCTCTGTTGGCCTTGCGGCGCAAGAAGTACCAGGAGTCATTGCTAGCCAAGACGGATGCGCAACTAGCGCAGCTCGAGAAGTTGACGTCGGATGTCGAATTTGCGCTTATACAGAAGGATGTTGTATTTGGGTTGCAGCAGGGTACCAAGGTGCTCAAGGAGATTCATGCAGAGATGGGCGGTATCGAACATGTCGAGAAGTTGATGGGCGAGACGGCGGATGCCATCGCCTACCAACAGGTAAGGCCTCAATATCCCGCCCAAAAAGGAGTCTTCAATACTGACACACCATATAGGAAGTCAGCGACATGCTCGGAGGCCGCATCTCGAACCACGACGAGGAAGAGGTCGAGGAGGAACTGGCCGCCCTCGAGGCCGAAATCACAGGCGAGAGCAACACTCTACCCTCGGTTCCCAACGCACCGGTACCCGTGGCAGAACAAGAGCAACAGGGCGAGACGGCACAGGCCGCGAGGGCAAAGCAACCGGCCATGCTAGCAGCATGAGAAGATGTGCCAGACATCGCGGTAGTTCTCCCATTTACGCATCCGCATCTTGGACGAGCGCTTTGTTTGCATTTCTGGCGAAGTTCTTTTTTGGTAAACACAACTTAGAGATGGGTATACAGCGATCACGATGGGGGGGCGTTGCGGCATTTTTGCATTTTAATTCATACATTTCGACATCTTGATCATTAGTCTATCATCACCTTGTCTGATTTACGCGTACTTGGCGATGAGCCTCTTCATGATGGACATAGCACCTCCCCGGTAACCACCGCCAAAGATGGCAAAGTGGTTCAAATGATGATAACTAGAACACGTGTTAGCGTGTTGCGCATCAGGACATACTTGATGAGGTCGCTTACAGTTCATATAGCTTCACTCGGTCCTCCCATTCTGCTACTGGCTCGGCCTTGGGGACCAGCTTCTCATACTCTCCCCAGAAATGGCCGGTGAACCCGCCAAACATTTTCATGATGCCGAGTTCATACTCTGAGTGGCCGTACACGACCGATGGGTCGTACACAACCTCTTCGCATCCACCTCGACCAGCGATCTGCCCTCGTGAGTGGTTCCCGCTCCACAGGTCGCCGTGGATGACGACTGGTTTGATGTCCTTGACGACATCGTCTCCGATCAACCGCGGCACCACCTTTCCGGCAACAGTCTCGACAGCCCTTTCAAGTTCTGGGTCTGGGCCGTTGTTGCGTATCGCCTGTTTGGTGATGTGCCTCAGGCGGTTGTCGGCATAAAATTCGGCCCACGACGTCCGCCACGAGTTGTTCTGCTCTGTGGCGCCGCAGCACGTTGGGACATGAAAGCCAAAGACTGGCTTGTCGTGGCCGGGAGGGATAGGGGCTGGGGTGGTGTGCAGACGAGCGAGTTTAGTAGCGATAGACTGGCCTGAGCCGCCGGGAGCTGAAGAGCCCAGGTCGAGAAAGTCAGTGACTAGGAAGAACTGGCCCGGGCGCGCAGAGAGGGCGCCGTGGGCGTGGGAACGAGGGCAGAAGTTGGGAACAGCGTCTGCGATGGCGTTGAGGGATGCATGCTCGCCTGCGACGTGTTAGACAAATTCATGATATCACTGATACGAGTTTCTGGGACATACCCCGAAACATGACCTCGGCATCTTTGCCAGTTCCCGTCTTTACAAAGTAGCTCGCCGGCTTCCCATCCACAGTCGTCGATATCTTGAAGGTGGACGCGAAGCCCGAGCCGCCATGCGAAGCGATGGATGAGTTGTCCGAGTCCAGGCCAAGAGCCTCGAGGATGGCGGGGTCAACTTTGGTGTACGGCATGACGAGTTTTCGAGCACAAATAAAATAACGAGAGAATATAGTTTCAAAAAAACAGGACACTCAGAGAACAAAGATGGGGATGTGGTTGCGGTGATGTTTCTTTACATTGCGCTCAGGCTCTCTCATGTTGCGTGGGATGGGGTGACGTCAAAGCTGAAGGATTACTTAATGACGGAATGCGGCAGATAGAGCCAGGCGCATTATTATGCATCATTATAGTAAGCGTTGCATTATACTTGGCAAGGGAGAGAGAATAATTCAAATGTTGGTGATTTGAGGTAAAAAGCCCTGTGACTTCTCTCACATGATGGACGACAACATCTGATTCCGGATGGGAATTTTTGAGAGGCCGAGTTCGTATTTCGGCGTGTCGGGGCCGAAGACGGTCCACTTCTTCCGGGACGGGGCCGATTCAACTGCCGACTGAGGTGTCAAGCACTAGCTTCACGATGTGGTATTATGAGACGAAGAGCGAAAGGGTCTACTGCAAGGAGTATCTCGCAGCTTCTAACCGCCATGTGTGCTATACTCAAATTCTCAGGAGCAACTCTTCTAGTTTAGCCTCCATTACTATTATATTCTGCTGACCGAATGCACCCTAGCCGGTCCTAAGAACTTCCTCGCTTCCCTGGCACTTAAACTCCTATAAGCCAGTTTACTTATTCACAGGGCATACAGAATCGATATTTCTTCTCCGAAAGTGCAAGTACGCTTGGGCCGTAATTACAATCTGCATCAATGTGCAACATACTGCGCCACCAGTACCCAACTACGCAGCCTCATTAATGTCGCTGCCTACCTATTTAGAGCTGAAGTAGCCCGAAGCTGAAGCGGAGGTTTTCTCAACTTTCTTCAACCTTGCCAACGCCCATTTCTTCCACAGCAAAACTTCAACATGCCTGAACAGGTCAATTTCTACACCCCGGAAAATAGCGACTTCTACTCTCGGTTCGGCTACTCAGATCTAGATCCAGCAAGCAACTGCATCCGTCTGCTTCGAATTAAACCGCCAACCACACCAGACTTAATCAAAACGGAACAGATCGAATGTGATCTTTTGAATGACATCTCGCTAGACTCCATCAGGGGTAAATACACAACTCTATCATACTGCGCAGCGAGCCCACACGACATCGAGATAGTCCTCGTCAATGGCATCCCCTTTAATGCCTTCGCAAATCTAGGTCACGCACTTCGCCAAGCCCGTCACTTTTGGATAGAGAGCGGCGAGCAGGACGAGCTGTTACTTTGGGCGGATCAGATCTGTATCAATCAAAACAACCCATCAGAGCGAACTCATCAGGTCAAGTTCATGGCGGATATTTACGCTGCTTCACAACAGGTGCTTGTCTCTCTATCGACTGAGCACGACACAGAGGGTGGCTTAGGATGGTTTCAGGGCATAGTGCGTGTTCTGGAGCGCATGATAGAAGAGGGTGATGGTGTACTTGGATGGAACCCCAAGAGCTTTCACGGACTCGGGTTGAACGCCTTCCTTAAAACAATCCTTATGAGTTCTTGGTGGACCCGGGCGTGGATACGTCAGGAATTCATCTGCCCCCCCGATGCCTACTTTATGGGAGCATTCGAGTCAATCCATTGGAAAACTCTCAAGAAATTCATGAGCCTTTATCATCTATACTTCGACGGTTTGATCAGGAGCGAGGCCTGTCCTTACGAGCTGGGTCGGGAAAGCGAAGCCTCCAATCCGTGTCTGGCCTGTTTTACCCCAGATTATGGGGTGCCTTGGGATACTTTTGATTGTTCTAACGGACTGATGTTTGATAAATACGACAGGGAGTCGGATTCGAAATCGAATCGAGATCTACGCTCCAACCTTTTGCAAGCCTATCTTTGCAAAGCATCTGATCCACGAGACTTGATATACGCTTTTCTCGGCATCAGTGACCAGTGCTATGGTATCTACCCGGACTATTCACCGCACATATCCTTTCAAGAAGTCTGCACCCAATTGACTCGCAACATTATATGTCACGACAGGAGTCTGGAAATGCTTCGGTGTGCATATCAGGGAGGCGAGCCACCCCAGGACACAGACTGGCCTTCTTGGGTCCTAGACTGGCGGAAGTTGCAATTTAATCATTACAGTTTGGCTAGGAGATATGGAGTGCCTTGTGCAACAAGCTTCTCTTTTGGAGAAGACGATAAAGGCAACCAGAACCGGATTATCGAGGTACGAGGTGTACTGTGCACAAAGTTGCGTCATGATCCAGTACCGGATGATGTACATGAGCTCGAGGACAGAGTTCTATCGGTTACGAGTGAGGACATGTCAGTGCAAGGGAGGGGGAAGAAAGGCGACGAGGTATGGGCTCTTGATACAAAGCGTTCCTTGTACATCTTACGTCGTCGGGGACAGTACCATCAACTCGTCGGTGGAATCTTGGACTGGAAACCGGCTCCAGAGCATTATTTTCTCAAGTTCGAAGACTACGATATGCCAGGTCTCGAAGAAATGGAGGGCGCGACTCAACCGGGTCTTGAAACTGTTAGAATATGTTGATGCTATTCAAGAAAGCTGGGTCTCTGTGTTTGACTGGGCCGAAGCCGACGGTGACGACGAGTGGAGCTTGTTTTCCGAGGACGCTATAGTGCTATTCAAGAGGAGTGCCTTGCGGATGAGAACAACAGTGAGGGATCTTCTGGTACCAGCTGTGGTACGTACACGGTTAAGGTCTGAGGACAAGGAGAAGGACACGCCGAAGCCAACCCCGTTACCGGGCCTGCCGGGCCTTGATGGTTTTATTACGACCACTCTAGCAGGCTCGTTTAAGGAGATAGGAACAGCTACGTATATAGACCAGGAGGTCATCACACCTGTCAGCTCGTGCCGACGTGCGCCTTGTGGGTGAACACGTACCCCCCTGCGATGACGGACAAGTCCAAGGACTCTCCCCAGCCCGACCATCGTGACATCTCGTACTGCTACTCGGCTCACTGAATCGGGGGCTGCGAGACAATGGTGGATCACCAGGATATCCTGGAGTCGCTTGGAGGGGATGACATGGGATGCTGGGACATTATAATCGAGACGTTTAAAGACTGTAAGCTGACTCTGAGGTACGGGCTGATGAAATGTGCCAACTCTTTGCAGGTAACAACGGAGATTTTGGAGCGTAAATTGATCCTGGCTATGTTCAGATCTTTTCGGGGGAGATGGACCATACTGCTGCAAAGCAACCCGTCCCTTCTAGTATGTACTTCTTCATTGGCTAGCGATGAGAAGGCCTTTGTGTTGACCACTGTGTGACTTGTATAGAGTTTGGTGCGCATCGGCGATGCCTTAGAAAAGGAAAGGAAAATGAAAGCAATGTATTGCCACTTAAATATCTTTATCTTGACTGAAAAGATAAAGTCAAGCGCCTGGACTTGGACCGTAGAGTTGCACTCAACTTGGCTTGTTTATGGAGGCGGTGGGCATCGGAAAATAGGCTACATTTTAGGTGCCTGGGGCGATCTCCCCTTTCTATAACGAAGAACCCGAAATAAAACAATGCGTATTCCCCTTGTTTAATTCACCTCTCATAGACGTTATTATCGGTTTTCTGTTTCTACGAGAATAATGTTTCAGGTCCGGCGTGGGAGACTTCACCCTTGGTCTGAGTCCTACGACACACTAGACGAGGCGGCTTCTATTGGCGATGTTGAGCGTCTCCGCCAGACAATCGCAGCTGAAAAGCCGCCCCTTCCAGAAGACATTGTCCAGCGTCTCTTGTCTGCCGCAATTTGGAAAGACCAAATCTCAGTTGTCGAGTTTCTGCTTGCCGAGCACCGGCCGAGCAAAATTGAGGAAGAACCCTACCGCGCAGCCGTATACGCAGGATCTATGCCCGCTGTCTCGGCCCTCGTCGCCGTGGACCCTTCCATCGTCAACATGGAATTCGACAGGCGCGGCTCGGCTTTGTTGGTGGCATGCCAGAGCCGCCAGCGGCCCGAGTTCCTCAGGTTCCTGCTCGAGCTCGGCGAAGACCCCAACGCCGACCCGGATTGCACTGTGCTGCGGGCGCTGGCCTGGGCAGCGGGCTTGTACCAGAGACCATGGCCAGGTCTCGAGGTTGTCCAGCTTTTGTTGAGCTACGGAGCCAAGCTGGAGCACTCGGGTGCTCTCGAGCAGGCGGCGAGTGAGAACAATGAGGACACTATGCGTTATCTACTTGATCTAGGGGCCGACCATGACCGCGATACGCCCGAAAACTACATGAATAGAGAAGGTCGGGACCTACCAATCCATGCAGCTGCCAGAAGGGGAAACACTGGGATTGTGAAGATGCTGCTTGAGCACGGAGTTGATGTCGAGTGTAAAAATGGGCGGGGCCAGACAGCAGCTCAGGTAGCAGAGGAAGTACAGAGGGAGCAGGGGACAAACCTCCAGCTATCTGACGTGACGGTTTTACTGGAATACTGGACATAGGATGATGAATAGATTGTCATTTCAAGTATTCTACAACTCCGTTCTATCCAAGAGTTGTCGTGAGGAAAAGGGGTCGAATCTCTATTGTTTCCTTAACGCATGATGGTTCTGTTGCCCAAGTTGCGCCCAGTCCAACACTCCTCCAGCCATGATCCCTGCTTAGGTCAAGGGACCGAGGAAAGACGCTCATTTCCTTCCTATTCCCGAAAACGCCATGCTCCCAGTTTCGCAAGTAAAGGGTATTGATCATTGTTCCCAAGCTCGCTTATTCGCTTCAATAAAAGGACAAATAGACGCTGTGCCGGTCTATTGCTTGACCGTCTCGATGTGTGTCGTGCTCGTGAATGTCGTGCCGCTGCTGATGGACGAGTTGTCCGAGTCGGCTCGGCTGGGCCTCCTGGACTCGGTGGTGGGCTTCATGGAGAAGGAGGCAGAGTTGTTGGCGTGGGAGCCGCCGTTGAAGCAGGTTGTGCAGGGACACATCGGGGTGTTGTTGAGAGGAGGGGGAGGAGCGCAGTGGCGGGCGAACCAGTTCTTTGCGGCAGAAGGCATGGTGATGGTTATTGTGTTGTGGTGGTAGTGGTGTAGAGTGGTGATGGTATAGCCGAGATGGTGTGCGAGGCAGTTTGTCCACGTTTTTGATTCAGTGTGTTTGTAATTGTACAACTCGATGATGTCTTAGTTTCTACAGAAAAGATTCGAGAAAGATGAGCAGCAGCCCCTGGGTTATTTATGCTCTCTCTCCCCTCCCCTTCCCGAGGTCTTGCATCCCAACTCGCACCCTCTCTCTTACAACCGTAACCGTGCGGCATGTGGGACCCCGGGAACAAGCCGAACACGTCAAGAGTAGTCGAGCAATCAATCAGCTTGATCTCTTTCTCACCTTGCGGTGGGGAATATTACACCCTGGCTTGCTGCAGTTTTTCAACAGTGGGGATGGCGGAAACAAAGAAAAAAGAGGGCCCCCGACTTCTGCCCAGACACCGAGAGACGTCCGGCCAAAAGTGGACTCTGCCAGATCCATCTACACACGGCGATATCGTCACTTTTTACCGCTTCACCTCAGACGTTTTATACTCGGACATCTTCTTGACTCAATTCAAGCGGTAAAGAGGGAGGGAGGGAAAAAGACCTCACCCCTTGCCCTCGTTTCCCCAGAGCCAAGACTTGTCCCGCATGATGAATGGTGCGTTTTTTGGGCGCTATTTCCCCTCACAAATCTCCATTTCCCCGCGTTTTGGAGCTCCCATAGGACCAGGCTTCCAGACCTGCCCATTCCATAGTAAGCCAGCCAAGGAGCGGCCAAGACTTGTCATAATGGGGAGATGCAGCGAGAGACGGCAGTAGGCGCGGCAAGCGACTGTGGCTGGTGGTTTGACGTTGGTATAAGTGGCATGGGGTTATGTGTGGGTTGATGTTGATATAACGAGTTTGCGGCATACTTCGAGAAGTAGGGGTTGAGTTGGGGTGTATAAAGAAACTGACACTTGGAGTACAAGTAGAAGTACCCCAAATATTGAAATTGCACTAGCTTTTGTTCCTTGCCAGTCTCTTACTGGATGTAGCCCAGTGGCAACTCACAACAATGGCATAGGACACTATGAAACCACCACTGGGTATTATCCAATCCAACGACCACTTACACACATCTGATACACTCAATACATTTCCAGAGACCGTAGTAACTAAACAAATAATCCCGTCTCCTTCCACGAGCCCGTAACACCACGCAGCTCTCGTCATGCCATCTCACCACAATCTGTATCATTTCACATCAGGCACCAAAACCTCCATCTAGATAATCTCAGATAAACATGCCGCCCATCGGCCTTGTGTCGGCATTCGCTAAACCTCGCCCTCTCATCTCCCCTTTTTTTGCCTTGCCTCGCCTCTCACCCCCATGCGGCTCTTCCGTATCGCTTAAACCCGCAGCAACATGTGGAGCTGGAAATGCTCCTCGAACGACGCAATTCCCGACCGTCCTATCCCATTACACCAAAGCTCCCTGAGCCGCATCCACAGGGATGATCGCCATTGGTTCGCGACCGCGGCTCTGCCCGGCCGAGATGTCTTATCTCTGCGGAAGATGCTGGACAATCAGGAGATTTTTTCCTTTTCTTGTTTGTGATTCAACGAAGTCCCTGGCTCCTTCGTCATGGGGCGGAATGGCCGCCGTACCCGTGGGGCTCTGGGTTTGGTGGCCCTGGGTTTGAGGAATAACCGAGGATAAGAGAGCTGTGAAAAGTGATGACGATGAGGAAAAAGTTTTCTCAAGATGACAGGTCTTGTTTGTAATGGTGAGTCAAGTAAAATTTGCAGTTTCGATTACGTGAAAGAGGCGAGGAGTGATGTTATTCTGAGACTCAAGTTTAGCTCATCCATCATCAAAGGCCAAGTTGAGGCTGAACTGAATGGTGTGGCATCATCAAGCCTCGTCAAGCCTCACCCACCTACGCCACATACTATTGTGGCTACATCTTCCAGGAACATCCCAACTGCCTCCCAAATTTCCTTCCCTCGTCAAGCACCGTCACTTGCAAAACCATGACTGATTTTCTGCATCCTTTCCTTTTTCCTTGTCATCTTGCATGATGTCCACGCTCACTCCCTGCCTACACCCCCTACACCGGAGGCAAAAATAACCAGCCAGCGTTTCCACCTTGGGCCTCGACGGTAACGACCAGGGCCCCTTCCACCCGAACCTCCTCATAGCCGAGTCTGGCCCGAACAACCACCCTCATCTCAACTGCAACCCCTCAAACCCAGCTTTTCTAACATTCTAGACGATGATAGAAGAGAGGCACATCATCACGTTGTGCTTGTCTCGCGATAATGCATCCTCTTAAAGAAGCTTGTCTTCTTTAGAGCCCATCACGCGCCGTCTTCTCCGTCATTCCACCTCAACGTCCGCCCCTGTCGCGTGTCTTGGGCTCATCCCCACGCACGGGCTGTTGCCCTGGTCAACTCCAAGGTCAAGACCAACGTACATTTCCATTCTCTTCTCTTCTCTCTCAGGAAGGGATCAAACCAAGGTCTCAGAATTTCACTCATCCGATCTGAACGGGCACCAAGAACATCACATGTGGACGCATACAGACATAGACTCCAACATGGCCAACACAGACACATGGAAACGCAAAATCATGGACGAGTGCGCGGAAATTCATCTTGTTCGAGGCCATATCGCCTGCCATCCTTTGATCCATCCGACCTTCTATCGAACCATCCGGGCCCATTGGAACGCATCAAAACCATTCTCCAGACGAGCAGCGAGCTCCCGGGCTGACTGATGCATGCTAAATTATAAACAGAAATATCCTCCCGCATCTCCGCCTCGTTTTGGGTCAGTTGTGCTTGATTTTTCCGTCTCGCAGATATCGCAACACTCGAGACCCCAACCTCACAATTGGTATTACACCGTACTTCGGCATTCCCTTTATTGCGACTGTGTCGCTTAGATGCCCAGGGTGAACTCAACGCCGACATCGATATCGCGAGCTGCGTATGTGTTAGCCTGTGGAACAAACATCTATTTACGAGGCGCATTCCCCGCATCTGGAACAACTTACCCATCTTAACGACCTTGGACAGCTGCACGGCCTTCTCGGCAGCGCTTTGTAGGTCATCAATGGAGAAAATCTTGAGGCCGGAGTTGTTGATGAGCTCGTGAGCGGCATCGACGTTGGTGCCCTGGAGACGAGCAATGATGGGGATCTTGAGGTTCAAGCTCTCAACAGTCTTGATCAGACCAGTGGCGATGGCATCACATCGCACGATACCACCAAAGATGTTGACAAAGATGGCAGTGACCTTGGCGTCGCTGGTAATGAGCTCAAAGGCCTCCCGAATGGCGGCAGGAGTGGCACCACCACCAACGTCAAGGAAGTTAGCGGGCTGGCCACCGTTCAGCTTGATGATATCCATGGTAGCCATGGCGAGACCGGCACCGTTGACGAGGCAGCCAATGTCACCATCGAGCTTGATGAAGTTGAGGTTGGACTCGGCAGCGCGGACCTCGTCGGGGTCTTCCTGGGTGGTGTCGCGCCACTCAAAGACCTCCTTCTGTCGGAAATCGGCGTTGTCGTCGAAACCGAACTTGGCGTCCATGCACAGCACCTGGTGATCCGAGGTCTCGGAGAGAGGGTTAATCTCGATCTGGGTAGAATCCCTCTCGTTGAAGATCTTGTAGAGCTTCTGGATGGTGTCCTTGGCCTCCTCAATGCACTGCTCGCTAAAGCCGAGCTTAGTGGCAATGCTGCGGGCAATCTCATCAGTGACACCGACGTTGATGTCAATGTAGTTGGTGTTGATGGCATCGGGGTTCTCCTTGGCAACGGTTTCGATATCCATACCGCCCTGGGACGAGGACACAATGACGGGGCACTGGTTCTGTCGGTCCATGAGGATAGCCAGGTAGAACTCGCGACGAGCAAACTTGCGCTCACAGATGTAGACTGAGCTGCAGAGACGGCCTTGGGCGCCGGTCTGCTTGGTGATGAGGTTATAGCCAATCATCTGCTGGGCAAACATCTCGGCCTCGTGGGGAGAGTAGATGACACGAACACCGCCCTTCAGGCCGTTGTCGAAAGTACCCTTTCCTCGGCCACCGGCAAGGACCTGGGCCTTGATAACCATGTCCTCGGTGCCAATCTTCTCAGCGACCTGCTTGGCCTCCTTGGCCGACTTTGCGACAGCACCCTTGGGAACGCCAACGCCATACTGTTGACATTGCATGTGGTTAGCCGCAGGTCGTGCATGTGAGGTGAGGACCCATGATAACACATGATAAGGAATGGCGTGGTCCCATTATTTCATTCGTGGAGCCGACAGTCGCTGAAAGGGGACACGACGAGCAAGCTGGTTCTTACCTGTCGCAGGAGGTCGGCAGAGAGGTACTCGTGGATGCTCAGGGCTCTCCTTTGTTGAACGCCGGGGAATCGGGCGGCAGGAGCAGCAAATTGGAGCTGTGGTAGGGTCGACGTCAGTATACTGAGCACATGCATCCGGGTCGCATCAAGCAGAAGCAAGCTTTGGCGGTAGACGTACCTTGGAGGCGTTGAGGGCCGAGGCCACGGCGCGGCTGCGTCCGAGCTTGAACATTGTGACGGTGAAGGGGGAAGATTGGGGAGTGGAGAGGATCAGGATGGAGAGGAGAGAGGAAAGACGAGAAAGGGATCGTCACGAGAGGTAGAAAAGAGGTTTTCGGATGACGAGGAAGACCATCCAAAGCTGTCAATCAGGAGCCAACTGGAAGCCCCCAACGGACCACCCGCCCAAAATGCAGGCTTGTGTGTCCCCACCTTTCCTGGCACGGGATTTGTCGGGCTAGGGAGGCGGAAAAAGATATCGGCCGAGGTAGGAGCCGGCCAGTGACGACAGAGTGCAGGACCCAGTTGGTTGGGTGCAGTGCTGGGATTAAACCTCTCCTAGCCGCCAGATGATCAAGGTGAGCGGTTTCGTACAGTGACAGTCGTGGCTTTTAGGGCTATTCTGATAGTGGTTTCCCTGTATATCTCGTCCTATCTTCCTGTCCTATGCCCTCTTCGCTCTCTTCAAACATATCACTCACCGTCTTGTCCCGTGCCTCGGCTTCAGCCTGTCACATTCCCCTCCCAAACCGCTGTTCTCGAGACCATACCTCGTCATTTCTCGGTGGCCATGATCCAGTTGCCGTGCGCGTGGGACCCTCGCCCTGGGATCTGGAATATCTCACAGGACAGCTCGCAGATTGGTGCACCCACTTTTAGTAACCGCCAAACCCGATCCCTCACCTCTTCGGCACAAGACCACCGAGGCTACTGACGTGATGTTCTTTTGCGGCACTCGATGCCGGCGCAGGGCCGGTGATGCAAATCCGCCGGACAACTGAAACTTGAATTTTTTGGCTGCTGAAAATAAAAGTCCAAGGTGAATTAACGAATGAATGCCCTCGTATCCTCCGAGATTCGCCTACACCAGGAACTCGGTGCCTCGTTGACTGAGTGCGCTTTCATGAGGCCCACTCAGACGAATACGTCTAGGGACGGGGCGCGTGTGCTAACCCGGCTCTACGACTTTTCGAGGCGGACTCCTGCTTCGAGAAGCCGAGTGGCAGCAGTGGTCTTGTTTGACCTCGTATCGTGACTAATAGTTTGCGGTATGCAGTGCCTTTGCACAGGCTGGAACTAGTCTTATTCAACAACTATTTTTCTTAATGTGTTCACTTCTCACTGGCAACTCATCCCGAATTTCATGATATTCTATATCCTGTACAATACCTGTCCCATGTTTCCTTTCTAATTCACACAATACAGTCCCCAACGCCAATACCCAGTCCATCATACAAAACCTGCAAATGGAGTCCCAAGAACTTTACCCTTTTCATCCAACCTCACTCCCTCCCCTCTCAGCAGCTTCTTCTTCTCATCAATCGTGATACCCTCCCCATCCTTTGGCCACTTGCCCTTGAACCCGCCCAGCGCGCCCCCCGTCGCCACAACGCGATGGCAGGGCACCTCTGGTGCAAACGGGTTGCGCCGTAGCGCATTACCCACCGCTCGTGGTGAGGAGTTCATGTGAGCGGCCATGATACCGTAAGTCGAGAAATGGCCCTTGGGGATCTGGCAGAGGAGAGTCCACACTCGCTTCTCGAAGGCGGTGCGGCCGGATGAGGCGATGAGGGCGAGTTGTGGCTCCATCGAGGCCAGGGCTGGAGACGGCTTGGGAGAGGTTGAGGTAGGTTGTGATGTCTTTTTGCTCTTAGTGGTCTTGGTTATTTTTGTTTTGCGATCCTCGATGGGTTCTTCGAGAGGTCGTTTGGCCATGGCTGCCATTGCTAAGCCGGTCTTGGATTCCAGACGTGTTGTAGGTGAGCTCAGTAGAGACTAGTTGCCAACTAACGTCCTGGTAGAGAAATATCGGATGACTGATGATCGGACGGAAATCAATGTGTTCACATTTTCTGTACTTGACGCGGTGAAAGTCGTCGTTTTTAAGTATCAGTGATGCGATACGCGAAAGGGCGTCGGCGACGCCAACATCTAAAGCAACACATATCGCGGGCTCACGTGATCTCATCGGCCTATGACTCTTCCGTCTGGGTCATTGTTTCGGTGGACAACTGTTGCTTTGAATACTTCAAAGCCGGTATAGGTTGCTAATTTGGAATCATTATTTTGAACTGAGCGACAGTGTTATGGCCGAACAGGCGAGTGTGTCACTAAAGGTAAGGCAGAGTTGCCTCAACGTCTGCGGTCAACTTCCAACAAAAGAACATACCACACAGTCAGGCTTATGATGTTGGACTGAGTCACCCCAACAAAACTCTTCCATCAATACCAGGGTTGGCGGTCTCCAATACAGCCGACTGGAGAGGATCATGGTGACAGTTGTACCAACACGCTTCCCGTTCAAGACATGGGGCCTTTAGACAAACATACCGTCCTCCTCAGTCATGTCGTCAGTACACGTGAAGCGGAAGATTCATGATGCACGTCTTCTAGGCGTATCTTTGCTCTATATGCTAGTAATTCTGGGGCATTGCCACGTTTGAATTCTGTACTAAACTGTACATTGGTATTTGATATACGGATGTATTCCGCCATCAAGAGGTAGGTGATGTCTCCAATCTAACCCAACGCCGATGATTATGCCGATTCAAGGCCCTGGCTCCCATGCCTACGCCCCGCCGGCTCCCTTTTTTTTTCATGTTACAAGGGGACAACTACTAAATGCCGCTCCCGCGTGCTCTTCGTTGACCCAGATGCTCGAGGACTCTATCAAGTCCTCTGAATGCTTGATGGTAGGAATCCAGATGTATCTGGATATGCATCCTCTAGATAGCGAGTCGTGTCTAAGCGTAATTGACGTCGTCTCGTTAGGGGTGAAAAGTCTGCGCTCCTTATGGCTGCCCGTCTGGTCAAACCACAAGAACGATGGGTATCGTCTTAAACCATAAAGGACTCTCCGCAGCCGCATTGCTCCTCTGAGAATCGTTGTTAGCATTCAATTTCGTGAATGTTGGCAGTGTGGCAACTTACTGATGTTGGGGTTCCGGAACACGAACCGCTGGTTCAGCTTATCCTCGGCCCAGTCCATCTCGCTTCCAATGATGCTGAAAAGCGCCTTGCTGTCGATCAAGACCTTGACACCGTCTTGTTCTACCGTCTCATCAAAAGCTCCCGCCTTGTCCACATACTCGAGGTGGTAGGCCAAACCGCTGCAGCCTCGGTTCCGCACGCCGACCTTGATCAGCTTGGGCTCCGGCTGGTCGAGCAGCTCCCTCAATTGTTCCACCGCGGCGGGCGTCAGCTTCATGGCCGCCTTACGGGCTCGTAGCTTTGGTCGTGGCCGGGCAGCCTTGGGCTTCTGTGCTTCCTTCTCGCTGAGCTTCGGAGCTGGTGCCGAGGAAGTGGCGGGGGCTGTATTTTGCGACGGCGCCGCCTCCTGCTGCTGGGGCGGTTGAGGACGCTGGGGCTGCTGAGGAGGCGGGCGTGTCTCGTGGACTTTGGGGAGGGGATCGGGTTGAGCTATCGAGGTCTCTGGGACGTCATCGCCCCTCGGAGGCGGAGCGTTGTGTGAGGGCAGAGTGTAGGAGTGGTAGGCGACAGCAACGGGCCTGGACGAGGAGAAATGCCTCAGGGCATTGGGACCGCGTCGCAGGGCGACTCTGGCTACCGAGCGAGAAGCGAACATGGTCGGCGCATGGAGGTTAGGGACGTTGGTGGATGGCGATGTTGGGATGTTGCAGGTGTGTGGAGGTGATTTCAAAGCCCCCGGCTGCTCGGTGCTAAAAGGCGTTTGCAGCCGGAGAGCCGAAGCCAAGCTTGTACGTCAGGGCGTGGCGCCCCGATGCCGCCCGGGCCAATCAGAGGCCTGGAATTACTCAGTTTGGTCAGCGCTGTGGCGTGATGCAGGTGAGAGGCAAGATTTCGCCAGATGTTATGGAATTGCGGTCATTCAAAGCATGTATCAGTCATGACAAAGAATCGCATTGAGGACTTTGCATTATATTTATTTGTCAGAGGACGGGCCTCTTTAGAGCATTCAATTGACCAATGACCACTGCTCTATTAGCGAAACAAGAGCTCTGACCTCGTTGCGCTTTGTAATCTTTACGATCCAGTTGTAGAGTCGAGTAGAAGTATATCCTACTCGATGTCCTGTTGGCCTCGGGAGTGTTTCCCAAAGCACCCGGAAGGCCTTGGGACCATCAAGGTTCTGGCTTTGTGACTCTGCGTCAACTCGGGATTGTCAACAAAGTTGAGTCACGTTCTAGATCCGGTTGCGGTGTTGGACTGAGAAGGCCTGGGGAAGCAACATGAGTAAACTCTTGACTCTAATAAAATGGTCCAAAATTGCCCGATCTGGCTGCCGAATCTGAAATTGACCCAGAAAAGTCCGGGGAAGGTGCATGATGCTCGCTTCCCAGTCAGTGGTTGCTGCAGGCACTGTTGAGTCGTATCACCGCATCCTGGGGAGGTGTAGTGTCCAAGTCCTCGGTAACAACATCTATTTACAGTCAGTTCTTCATGTGAGTGTTACCTCTGGATGACTGGGAAGGTTGCCAAACTTCCATGTCACAAGCCTCCACCTGAAAAATTGCATCGTGAACCTCATGCAACACAATCAACTTCTCGTAAGGGGCAATGTTAATAATTCAAGTACTTGATTTTTGACCATTGCCTCTCGAACCAAGGCTTTGACAGCCGTCTCAGTCGTTTGGATCAATTCTGTAACATGACGTTGCCTGTGATCCATTCATTCATCTCTGGGGTTATCCGACCAGACAATCATGTGAATGTAACATGGAGATTAGAGACAGCAACCAGAACTAGCAAGAGTCAAGACCTGGGAATGCAACCGCAATCACCAACCCTTTAGGTCGGTTATCGCCAGCATCATGGGCATCATGACATGGCTCCCAGATTTCCTAATCCAGCCTTGCCAGGTCCCTCTCACCCAATAGAATCGTTAGCGAATGCAACTCCTTCTCCAAGGGACCATTAAGCTCAATGGGAGATCAACCTGGGGGCCAGCAGTTGACCATCCAAGCGACATGCGATACCAAGAATCGGCCAGTGTAACCATGAAAAACAGCCCATGACAGCCTGGCAGCTGCATGCAAGCAGGCATGATAGATAGCCCCAGGCCCCGACCCCAGCAGTCACAGGACCATTCGAACGATGTGGCCGTTGAAGCATCTGCAGCACCGAGCGCATGGCACGAACAAGGAAGGGCGTTGGGGTCAAACGTCCATCGGTAACCGGCGATAGCTGGAGGGCTGAACCTTTCGATGGATGGACGGACGCAGTGCAACGAAACGTTACATGCGGATAACCTGGGGCCCAGCGCCTCTCCCACTATCCTTTAGGGGGCGGCTACTAGCGCAGAGCCACTGGCCTCAGTGCTCTCAGCCGCGGTTCACCGGGGGGGCTAAGCTAAATTACAGAGTCCGGGGGGAACAAGCTTTGAAACATTGGGACTGCTCCAGTGACCATGGGGATATCGTTCACTTTTGCGATAATGTCGGGCATGATACGAAAGAGAAGGCAATGCCGTGAATTATGGAGCCCGATTAGCACCCTAGCGTCTTGTCTCTTTCCGAGGTCCGCAGTCTGCATTTAGAGAACAGCTTGTGGTCTCATCTCGCAATGCGAATCCGCCCTCGTATCTATGCCAGCGAGTAAAGAGAATGGAAATATCAAGACATGGTATCGGGTTACCTTGGTCACGAGGCAGGCAAACAAAACAAAATCCCGATTTTCGGGTTCACAAGTGGTGTTGCTGGTCGGGCAAGAACCCCAGTGGAGGATACCTTCCTGTTCAGAGACAGCTGGTGGCTCCCGTTCGCTGGACGGGAAAGGACGGCCGCCGTTATTGCCTTCTGGGGGAAGGGTTTGCCCAATCACGGGGCCTGGCATTCGGCCCTTTCCCCTCGAAGGTGGGGCGGCCTTATCGATCTGGGGGCCTTCTCTGGCTTCTGTGGCAGCAACTGCCAGTGCATTTTGTGGGAGACGGCGCAAGTCTAATCTTTGCATCCGTCTAAACATAGCATCAGTAGCGAAAAAGAGGCTGGCCACTGACATTCGACATTCAAAGCCAACAACATCAGTATCATGATCAAGCCAGTGAGACAGGATGCATAGAGCATGCTTTGGTGGCGGGTTCTCGACTACGAGAAAGTCGGAAAAAAGAAAGGCGCAACGTGACTGATCGGATGAGGACGAAATTGACCAACGGGGAATGCAGACATGGACCCTCGTCCTCTTTTCTCCGTAGGGCGTTTTAACGGCCTGCTTGTCTGTGGCCAGGACTCCCATGTACCGACCGACCGTATCGACAGAGGCGAGGTCTTGGGAGGAAGCTTGGGCCTAGTCATGATCCTTCGGTACCTGGATTCGCTGATCATGCTCCCACGGACATTTCCATTAGGGAGTAAGCCAGCCAAAGCTTGATGCTGTTGGCATTTGCCATTGGGCTATGGTTTAACAAATCAGAGGCTCAGCGCAACGGTTGCCGTTCTTCCATGGCCGCACGCGACCAAACTTTACGTTCTTTCCTCGCCTCGGATTGACTTCATTCCTGACTCGGTTTTCCCTTTTTACTTTCCTGCATCTCAGCTCTCAGTACCGCACGTTTCGTATCACAGCAACAGCCAACATAGCCCTCTGTCGAACGTGGACTGCATGTCGGTCTCAGCTTGAAGATTCTAGACGGCTACGGAGGACAGTGCATGCGCCTGGTTCAACTGCGCCAACGCCCAAACGCTAACTCTCGTCCACTGGCTTGTACTTCACTCAGCCAGGAGTGAAACAATCGTACAACGTAACGCAGCTGTTGGTGCCGAGAAGCAGAAACAAGAAATCCAAGACAATCATGTCGCCTCGGTTCCGGGCCAAGCGCCTCGACTGGTTAATGCTCAGATAGAGCTTGGCTGGAAAGAGAAGAGCCTTATCCCCAGATACCCACCTCCTCCACACGCACACCACCTAGCCCAGTCTACCAGAGTCCCCCGCGCTGTCACGTAGCGTTGTGGTCTCGGTTGTGTCTCTGTAAGTGGTTTGCTGTGTCTTGCTTGCGTCGCTCCCGGCCGAGTGCCAGCCCTCTGTAGTGCGCTGCAATTACAGTGAGTGGCCAGTGAGTGGCTAGTGCTAGCGGCAGTGGCAGTGGCAGTGGTGGTACGCCTCCCTCCCTCGCCGCCCGCCGATCGGCATGTCCCCGTTTCTCGAAGCCGCACCACTCGACTCCACCCTCGTCCCCGGCTGCTACCACCATCATCATCACCTCAGGCTCCACGCTCTGATAACTCCAGCTGGAGACACAGTCCACTGTTACCTGCCATCGGCCCTTGACCCCTGGCCCGTCCCCGTCTCCTCCTGTGATACCCTGTGACAGGGGTTTATTTTGGGCTTTGCAGCAAAGGTTGCCTCGTGCCCGTGGCTCTCGTTTGCCTACTTCATTGACCACTCTCCCGTCTCCTCGACTACTTCAATTCGGCCCATCGACGCGACTTTTGGTCTTCACTGACTAACTTTCCAACTTGCAGGGTCTGCCTGGCAATTTAATCACTCCTCTGCCGCCTGTTTACCCTTGGACTTGACACAGGGCACTGACCCTTTTCAACCAACTTCTCGACTGCTTCGACAAAGCTTCACCAATCTTCACAATGGCTACAAACGAGAAGCACGATGTGGCCCACGAGGGCATCTCTGATGTTGCTCACCCCAGCACCACCGACGGCTTCCGCCCCTCGGGATGGATGTACAAGGGCTTCAAGGCTGGCCGTACTGAGCTGTGGTACGCGTCGCCAAAGATCCAGCTCTTGATGGTGTCAATCGTCTGCTTTCTGTGCCCCGGAATGTTCAACGCCTTGACTGGTCTGGGAGGTGGTGGTCAGGTTTCCGCTGAGGCCCAGGACCATGCCAACACTGCCCTCTACAGCACCTTTGCCGTGGTTGGTTTCTTCGCCGGCACCTTTGCCAATCGACTGGGTCTTCGCCTGACCCTCTCCTTGGGTGGACTGGGATACTGTGTATACGCCGCCTCGTTCCTCTGCTACTCTCACACTGATAACATGGGTTTCGTCATCTTTGCCGGTGCTTTCCTCGGTGTTTGCGCCGGTCTGCTTTGGACTGCCCAGGGCGCCATCATGATGTCTTATCCTCCTGAGCAGAGCAAGGGTCGCTACATCTCGTGGTTCTGGGTCATCTTCAACATGGGTGCAGTTATCGGCTCGCTCGTAAGTTGCCTACAAAAGCACAATTGACACGACATCACTGACGAAGTTTCTTAGATCCCCCTGGCTCAAAACATCAACAAGAAGGCTGGCCCTGTCACCGATGGTACTTATGCCGCCTTCATCGTCCTCATGTGCACTGGTGCCATCCTCGCCCTCTTCATCTGCGACGCAGACAAGGTCGTTCGTGATGACAACACCAAGGTCATCGTCATGAAGAACCCCTCGTGGAGCACTGAGATCAAGGGACTCTGGGAGACCCTGTCCGAGTCCCCCTGGGTTGTTCTTCTCTTCCCCATGTTCTTCTCGTCCAACATCTTCTACACGTACCAGAATGTCGATATGAACCTCGCCCACTTCAATGTCCGAACACGCTCCCTCAACAACTTGGTCTACTGGCTCGCCCAGATTGTCGGCGCCATCATTTTCGGTTACGCTCTCGACATCTCCGGGGTTCGCCGCAGCGTTCGCGCCAAGATTTCCCTTGTCGTCCTTTTTGTCCTCACCTTTGCCATCTGGGGTGGTGGTTACGCCTGGCAGAAGGACCAGACGCCTCGCGAGATCGCTATGGACCCCGCCAACGAGGATAAGAAGGTTGACTGGAACGACGGCAATAAGAAGTTCCTTGCGCCCATGTTCCTCTACTTCTTCTACGGCTTCTTCGATGCCGCTTGGCAGACTTGCATCTACTGGTACATGGGTGCTCTGTCCAACTCTGGCCGCAAGACGGCCAACTTTGCCGGTATGTTATTGTTACTCATGAGTTGATGTGATCAGTTGGCTAACTCGAGGGTTGCAGGTTTCTACAAGGGTATTCAGTCCGCCGGTGCCGCCATCTTCTGGCGTCTGGACGGAATCGGCAAGCCTTTCGACACTATCTTCGGTGCCACCTGGGGCTGCCTCGCCGCCTCGCTTCTCATCGCCGCCCCCGTCATCTTCATGCGCATCCAGGACTCGGTCCCCATCGAGGAGGACCTCAAGTTCAGCGATGAGACGATCGAGGACGTCATTGCCGGTCCGACGGATAAGAAGAACGTGGACCCAGAGTCCTAAGGAAGTAAGCTTTAACAGTAGTAATTTCACAACTTACAAACTTAATTGATACCATCAGGCGTGCTGAGCATCGCCGGTATTGGATGGTTGGGAAGGGATCTGGGCGAGATGGATGATACCTATGGGAGCTGGGCTTTTACCATTGAATGAATCAAGGTATCATGAAGCTGGTTGACTCTATTAATGAAGATGAATGATAATTTTTCTAAATGCTGTGAAGCGCATTGGTTCATCTCGCTGTGAGGAAAGGCATTGGGTATGATGCCTCTTATCTTATTGTATTAGCTTTCACTGTGCTGCCTTGATCTACCTTTTGGTATTGGAATAGGGCAAAAAACAAATACTCCATAATTTTTCTAAACAAGACGTCACCGTCTGGTTCGTTGATCAAAGGCTGCTCGTGTTAATGTATGAAGGTCGCCATGCTAAAGGCCATTCACAAATGCAGAACGACCTACTATGTGACAAACCAACATCAAGATAATTAAGCGTAGGTGATTCCTATCTCGCGACTCAACCAACTCAGCTTCGTGTCAGCTGAACAACACAAGATTCACAAGGGACGGGGTATGCACTTTATCACGTAGAAACAAGACAGGCAATATTTTAAGGACAGCGAATCCCATTTCTTCTTTTTGTTCTTTATCTTGTTCCTTTTCAGAACCTTTCCCTTTTTGTCGTTCTGTTGTCATCTTCATTTTCCCTTCCTTCCATGTACCTCCATCCCAGGAGGCCTCGAGGAATTAGCCACACGTGGCAGGCCACCACCGTTCATCGTACAATGGAAATAGATACACACGTACACCGGCATCCATAGCACGGTTTAAACAGTCCAGTTCCAGGCAGCCTCCAGTCATGTAAAATAAACAAAGAAACCCAAAAAGCAACCGCCACCAATAAAAACAAACAATCCCAAAGTCATTGTCGTAGCCGTTCCCGGACTTGGTTGACCCTGTGCCGTATGATTATATTTTTGACGCCCTGCCCATCTCCGCCTGGAGAAGAAGAGAAATACATGATGTAAAAGAAAGAGAACAAAAATAGAAACAGAAAGAATGCAGGCGAGGTAGAGAGGCTGTTGCGGTGGTACCCTGAAAAGTCATGATTCCAAACATGAAGCTCCCCAACTCGTCCCGCCCTTCATGTCCTAGAGAGCTGAGCGCTCGCGCTGCGTGATGTAATTCCTTATCGAGCTCAGCCCGTTGGAACTGATGTGAAAACCGCAAAACATAAAATTTCAGACCCAAATGTAAATAACGCCGTTGTGCTGATGGATATAGTGGTCATAAAGGACATGACAGTGCCCATCTGCTGATGAAGTCCGAGACAAAAATGTGGGGTATCAAAGATGAATGTAGTTACTGATCGGACGTAATATGTGCGTGTGGTAATGGTAGTGATAAATGGTTTGACCAGCCCGTTCCAGGGTTGAAGTCGTCGAAGTAAGAGGCTTCAAGTGCATCGTTATACTTGAGCGGGGGTGGGTGTCTGGGCGCCTCGATCCCGGGACATCCAAGCAAACAAATCGGCTCGGCTACCTCCGACGCCAACGATAGAAGCGGCCGACGAGTCAGCGGCAGGCCGGTTGGCGGTCTCGCGGGGCTCCAGCATCAGACTCTTGCGGTAGTAGCTGACCTGAACATTGCCCTGGTCACCCTCTCGAACTTGCTGGATCTGAGACGACATCCAGTCCTGCATATCAGGCACCTCAGTCAACCGGTAAGGGATCTGGAAGCGCTGAAGCTCTCCAATGATCTTGGCAGTGCGGGTATGCTTGTCAAAGTTGACAACGGTGATGCCGCCAGCACCATCCTCCTCCGACTCGTGGCCGAGAGACATCTGCTTGGTGGGTGGGTTGCCAATGTCGACAAAGGTCAAGTCGGTCAGGTACATGCCAAGGAATGGCAGGCAAGGAGGGACGTGGTCATGGAGCCGGGTTCGCAAGACCTTGTTGTTCTGGGAGGGCTCGACGAGGGTCTGGAGGTTTCGGAGCATGTCCTTGCGCTTGGCCGAGATGACATCCCATGTCTTTCGAAGACGGCTGATAGTGCTACTGTTCAAGCTGCAGATGATGGCCATGAGTCCATCGTAGTTGTGGAGCTCCAGGCACTGGTGCGCAACCTTGATCCATTGCTTGATAACCTGAGCACGCTTCTTGACCTCCTGCTGCTGGAGAATTGTCTCAGCCACGAGATTGGACAAATCGGTGGACAGCGACGACATAGCCTTGACATTGGGGGCGTCGACGCCACCCTTCTTCATCCATTGAGAGGCCAAGAGCTCCTCGGGAAGGATGGAGCAGAAGATGTTCATCTGCTTAATAGTCAACTGACGCGCCAGCTCCAGAGCATCAAAGTCGAGGATGCTTGGCTGAGCAACACCCATCTTGAAAGAAGTGAGCAAGGTGAGCTGTCCCTTAGTGATGGCGGGGATAGGCAGCGGGGTTTCAGCCGGCACGTATTGGCCAATTGAGGTGTTGGTCTTTCCCATTGATGATACCAGTCGAGGCACAAGCGAACCCTCACCGGAAACGCGCTGGGCGAGTTCCAACAAACGCCGGCCAGCCGAAGGCAGCACGGAAGCGAGCTTGAACTCGGCAAAGGGCATGATCAATCCCAGGGCCTCTCGATCAGTCTCATCCCTCCAGTGGGACTCGAGCCAGCCCTTGAAGGCATTGTATACCCTCAATCGAACCGGTCCGGCAACGTGAGGAGAGTCGTGAACATAATCGAATCGTTCGATAAGCGCTTCGGCAAGTCGCACCGGGGAGCAGAAAAGGCGGAAGGTAAGGTAGAAGGTAGAAACGAACATGGCGTCCGGGGTAGACTCGTGAGTGGTGAGGCGCTCGACGAGAGCGGGTAGCGAGCCGCCAGTAACTTGGCCCTCCTTGTTGAACATGAGTTCGTGAGCGAAAGTCTTCTCCATGAGCCTCGACTCGACATCAACCTCCTCAGTCTGTGATGAGCTTTCGGCGTTGCTCAGGTTAGAGATCGAGGGCTGCTTGCCAACGGTATGGTCCGGTGTTGTTGCCCTAGTTGAGGACTGCGAAACGATGCTGACCTCAGAGTCCCGGCTCAGGTAGGTGGCGCTGCTTCCAGCGCTCGAAGCAACCAAGGTCTCGAAGCGAGAGGTAGAGTTGAAGTCGTTGTCTTGACCAGGATTATCAACAGGGCTGTATTCCTCGTTGGGCAAGAGAGTAGTAGAAAGCTTGGGGAGAGGGGGGAGCGAGGGTCGAAGAGAAGAGACAGAGGAAGCCATGCTGGAAAGGTTGTCGTCATTCACTGACGGAGGTCGCGAAGACACGGGCGAAGGGTGAAGTGTCTGCTCATCAGTGGGAGTCGAAACTTGTGGCACGTCAGGTAGCGGCTTATCGATGGCGACGACGGTGAGGCGTCGGGGTGCAGGAGTGGATGACCCTGAGGTCCGATTTGAATCGGCAACGCTGGCGGCATCCGTGGCGTCTGCAACGGATGGCGTCCTAGCACGCTCTTCAGTATCGATGTCGAGGATGCTTAGATCGATGCCGAGGCTGCTGGTCTCAAGCTCAAACTCAAAGTCGCCAATACGTTCAATAGCACACTTGGCCTTGGCGACACAATCTCCTGCAGCCCTGACGCAGCCCGTCGCAGAGGCGAGGAGCATGCTGTTATCGTGCGGCATGATCAGGTCCGCCTCCTCGGTTGCAGCATTGACCAGAGTATCGCGGGCGGAAAATACGAGGTCCTGGATTCGCGCAAACATGGTGGCACGCGCCTGGGCGAGAGCCTCAGAGCTGGAGTTGATGTGGTCATAGACGCCGTCGATAACTGCCAACAATTCACCACCGGATAGTGCTGACTGGCGGATTGCGGAGGCGAGCTCGGGTCGTGACTGGGACTGGAGATGGAGACGGCCGATGAAGGAACCGAGATGCGACAAGAATGTATCGTGGCTTCGGTTCAGGCGTTCCGTGACGAGATGATGGGCTCTAGACAGCGATGATGGACCTGCCAGAGAAACTCTGTGCGAAATGCTGGCGGACAAGCGGTGAGCCTGGGCCAAGCTGCCCTGCGATAACCTATGGGAGCTCGGGCCAGTGGGAGAGCTGAGAGAAGACAGACGCTTATTGAAAATGGCTGTTGATGTCTGCGTGCTTTCGCTCGATTCGGAGGCGGCAACGCTTGTGGCGGCCTGGGAATCAGTGTCGTTGATGGCGCGATGGCTTTGATCGTCAAAGGTGGATTGGTCGGCTGGAGGAGTTGGAGGCACGTATGATTCCTCAAGCACCGTATCCATAACAGTAACGGCCGACGGAGCACGTGCCCTGCGGTCCTCCTCGAGTACATCCATAAAACGAACACCCTTTGTCACAATCCTAAAGGCCTTGAGGATCATTTCGTCAATAATGTCATTGACATCATCCTCACTGGTGGCAGTATCGAGACGTTGTGCCTCTTGTAATCGCTTGGCAGTCTTCACCAGCGATGATAGCTCGGAGAGCAGAGACTTGCGGCACTTACGCAGAGGGTCACTCCTCTGAATGAAGGGAGACTCCCTGTTCAAGCAATTGGTTCGTTCCTATGCGCACGATCGTTAGCCGCAGCTCAGTGAGTGGTGGAAGAGGCAGGGAATTTTCCCACGAGAACCTACCAATAGGAATCGAACACCCGCAATGATACCCTTCATGAACTCTTGGTTGCCAAAAATTTCCCGGTCATTGACACTTGTGCTTCTAAGCAAATCCCAAAAGTTCAGGAGGGCCTTGAGGAGGTTGCACATGTCGTCGGGCTCGTAGGCCTCGCAGTAATTGGTCGGTAGCCAG
Source organism: Fusarium decemcellulare (assembly GCA_013266205.1). NCBI lineage: Eukaryota > Fungi > Ascomycota > Sordariomycetes > Hypocreales > Nectriaceae > Fusarium > Fusarium decemcellulare. The sequence continues at coordinate 31,511 of JAAGWO010000536.1, forward strand.
CCGCGAGCGCCCGAGATGAGCAGAGTGCCGTCGGCCCATCCATTGGTGTGGATCGAGTGCACCAGAATGACATCGCCCTCGTTGAGCGGTAACGTCACGCTCGAATCGGACATGGCATAGCTGGGGTTGAAGGGATAGAAGGCTCGCAGGAAGTTGTGGAAGACGGGAGGGGGGATGTACTGGGGCGAAAGGTCCTCCTGCGAGCCATTGGGAGTAGCGGGTGGTGTCATTTGCGATTGCGCGTAGAGACTGGTGTCGTTTTCCGAAGTCGACGAAGCATCTCCAGAAGTATCGGTTCGAGCTTTGGAGATGGTTAGAGGAGCCACCTGGAGACTGGCTCGCATGGGTTGGTCGCTCAGCATTGCGATTGCCGCGGACAATCGGAGTCGTCGTTTAGATCATTGGGGAACGGTTCGCCCGGTGGGTTTGCACAACCACCCGAACCAGGGGCTCGCCTTTTATCCTTCCTCGGTCAATGCAGTGCCTGTCGTATCCTAGTATCCAGGAGATAGTTGCGGATTAGAGCTGGTGCAGATGGCAGAGAGCGATATTCGCTACGGGCGGATGATTTGGTGGTGTAAGTCGCGAGATTCAGACCCGGCCGTGGAGAAGAAGGATTGAACCACGGAAAACAGAATCTCGAGGGAGAAAACTCGGTTGGCTGGGAAAGCAGAGAATGTCAGTCACCTGGGAGTTGGACTTGTGATTGTTGTGTTTCTGTGGGAAACAGCAGACGAAGCATTTGGAATGAAGGGAGAAGATGTCGGGTGGGCTGGAGGGGGTGATGAGGAGCTGTCAAGGAATGCCAGGATCACAGGGGGCGCAGAGACGCTGCAGGACGCTGCAGGCGGCGTCGCAAGGCGTTGGAAAGACGTTTTAGAGGGGCGTTCCAAAAAGGCGTTGCGCTGCGGAGACGGGCCACTGTCCAACGCTCCAGAAGGCCTAGGCCACACAAACATGGAACCTGTGGGTTCTGGCTGAGGTTGCGTTGGACGATTGAGTTGCGTCTCCCGACTCCCACCCAGACTCGAAGCTGAAGCACGGTCCCGTTTCGCCTGAATGGTGCGTTCTCTTTGCTCTATACGATCCGGTTCTGTGCATGTAGGTGCACGATGTATGCTCCAACGTCTGTGTTCGTGCACCCCAAGTGGTCGTGCGTACATGCGAGGTTGTGGGGGAGTGATGGGATGGTGCGGTGTAGTGCAATCAATGTGCAGCATTGACTGAAACTTCCAAAAGTTGCTTGTTGCTTACCTATCCGATGGTAGAGAGAATGGCCACGCTCCGAGTTCAAGGACCAACAGCAGTAGTCGTCGTCGTTCTCGATTGCGTCTGGTTGTGTCGATTGATTGCGCGAGTGAGTGAGTGAGTCAAAGTCGGGTTGCCGAGTGTCCAGAGTTGATGGAATGAGATGAACCGAATTGGGCGACAGGGGTGTGGATTCGGATAGAGAAGCAGCGAAAATCAGGTCAGCCTGCGACGACGAGAGCTCGACAAAGCGGAGATGGACGATGACGAATTAGTTGGCAGAAGTGGTCGATGTCGATGAGTAAGTGACAGTGGGAGCCGAGTTGAGTCGAGATGAGGAAGGAAGGTGACCTTGTCCAAGCCCAGCCAGTATACAACACGAAGGAGAGAGAGGATGAGGATGTAAGTGCGAGTCGAGTAGTCGAGTCGAGTCGAGGGGAAGAGATGGGAAAAAGAGATACCACGCGCAACGTCGGGGTCTGGGGAATGCGGTGGTGTTATCACCTTACTCGGTACCCTTCTGGTGGTCTTGACGGCGGTGGTTCTGGGTGTCTTCTCTTTCTTGGTGGCCACACCCACGTCTTTCGTCAGTGAGGTGGGCCAGGGGGCCCAGCAAGTCCCAAGTGGGAGTTCCCAAGTTCCAGGGGGTGGACGGGTCAAGTGGGCATGGGATTGAAGGTGCCGGGGCAAGTCGGCGGGATAACTATTCTAACCCCACGCCCCTGGCGAGTTCTCTCAGAGCGACGACCGGGGAGCTCGATGATGGCAGAACGAGGCTTGGGGGAGACGAGAAAAAGGCCGTGGTTGTGTGTGTTGCACGGGAGTGTGGCCTCAGTGGGGGCACAACCTAACCTAACCAACCGACTACAGTGGAGTCCCAGGGGGCTCCCGGCTACCTGACTGAGCCTAGGAGCTAACTGCCCAAGGGTGCCCCTGTCCCCTGACCACAGCGACGCTAGCTGCCCAGGGGACAGGGCATTCGAGGGCCCAGGAACCCGGCAAGCAGCCATGGAAGGGAACTTGTCCATGAGAGATGTGATGCCAGGACGAGGATGAGGATAAGAGGATGGTTGTGCTCGGTGCGGATGGGCCCCTTTCCACGCTACTCACGATTCAACGAGATGGTTGCTGTCTGTGTCTGTGCCAAGTCATCACCTCCCAAGGGAGAGATAGCTAGAGTTTGCACATGTTTTGGAGGGTGTCATAACACGCACACACGCACGAAATACATAAGAAATGCAGCCGAGAGGAGAGAGAAAAAAAAATACATGGCCAAAATCACTCGCAGAGGTACGGAGTAAGGTACGGGGTATTTGGACGGGAGGCCAGGCGATTGGATACGTCGCAAGGATCTTCTCGACTTCTGGTTCCACCCTCTGAGCTCTCCCCATCCCGTCTCTTTTAGCTCTGTGCTGAGCTCCCGCTCTTGCACTTCTTCTCAGTGGATGATGGCCTGAGGGCGCTTTTATTCGGTTCCATCTCGTTGAGCGTCTCTGGACGAGCTTTAATGGAACTGGGAAATTTGTGCGCCTTTCTCATCAGCTCGTAGCAGCCAACCTGATGGACTAGGGCTTGTTCAAAGCTCAAATAGCCAGGGTTGGTTGATAGCTTCATCACGGGAAATTCCTTTAGCTCGTGTCCTAGGGTGACGGGCTCTCGGATTGGCTGCCACCATCTCGCGGCAGCTTGCAGCTTGTCCCCAAGGCGCCTGCGAACGGGATACTACTCCCCAGACTGGTGAATTGAGCCCGGCTGAGGCCAGGAACTCATCGGCCACCATCCGGGCCACGCAAAGTCTTGCTTGGTCTCTGTCTGGGCCATCTGCCATCTGCCATGCGCTGCTCGAGCGGCCGGCCGGGCGTATGGGCCATGTCCAATGTCGTCAGTCTTCGCCAGAAATTCCTAGGGCCCACGAGCCGCAAGAGGTGATGATCACTTCTGGTGCCGGGTAGCTTCGAGCATCTGATCATCGACCTCAACCTGTATGCGTAGTTTTCATCTCACTCCACCTGAGAATCCAGCGATCCGCGGGCAGGGCGCAGGTACAACAGGATAGTCGGCGGCAGACTTCGATTCGTGCATCCGGCTCCCTCGTATTGGCTATTCTGTCTCTTGCTCCCTTCCGCTAGTTGTGCTTTAGCTTGTTTGTTCCTGAGCTGGCCCGCAGACTGTCTGCAATATGCACATGCCAATGCCTTCTCCTGCGTCTCGCTTCAGCACTATGCTGGAGCCACAAAAGCGCTCGACGCGATGCGCTATCATCCTAAGGGTCTCTAATGTGCGCCTGGGCCTTCGGGTTGAGGATTGACCCCGTCTGCGCCCTGGGCCACACCGCACGAAAGACTGACTGATGACCCGATGTTCAGACGATCGTCAAACCTACACAGCCCATGAAAAAAAATTGCGGTTCCTTTCAAATGCCGGGCGGGAAAGTGATCAGAGGGCTCTGCTGCTGAGTGGGACTGTCACCGTCAATCGTCACCGTCGCCGTCTCCTTTCCTGAACATCAGCGGCTCCTCGTAGCCACGAGACCTCCCAGACGCAAGCTATTGCTGTCACCGACTCCCCGCCAAGCACGCCCGCGCTCAGCATGGACCAAGCAACGACAACAAGCCCAGACCGTCCCATCATTGAGAGCAATCAATTTTGACTGAATCTCGTGCTCCTTGCACGGAAGTGCTTTGGCCATGGCGGATCGATCTGCCCCCGGTTTGGGGTTGACGCAAGACAGACTCGAAACACGGACGGAGACAGGTTGAAGACAGCCAAGCATCAGTGAGGGAGTTCCCGCAGGCCTTCCGCGATCCGCCGCTGTTTCTTGACTTGATACACTCATTTGTCAGTCTCTCGACTCTGGTGTCACCAAAAGCAACCGTTGCCGTCTGAATTGCGAATTTCCCCATACTGTTTGATCGTCATTTGAGCTCACCGGCTGCGCCCACGCCGTCGGCTGTCTAGACGGCTCCGAGACAGCCTCAATTGCTTCTATTCACCGGTAGCCCAAAATTTAGTCTGCCCTGGCGTAAAAGTTAACCACACCGCGCTGCTGTGGTCTGGCAATGGTGCAGAATTTGGGCGTTGCGCGACGTCGCGCCCCTTTCTTCTGCCCTTCTACGCGTGGTTCTGGTGCACAAGACGGACTGTTTCCCAGGTAATTGGCGTCATTGGGTCCATGAGCCAAGATTGCTTCTCATCTCACTTCCCCAGCCGCCCAAACACGATCCGCCCAGGCCACGTTTGTCCATGGCCGGTCTCAGTTCTCTCGAACTGGTTGTGTTTCTGTCACGCTTCTGTCATCCACTAGTTGATCCCCCCCGAGATCAGGGTCCCTGCTCGGATAGAAGACACCTAGGCTCTCCGAGAGACATTGCTCGCCTCAAGTTCGAGTCGTGATGGCAGTGCTCTTTGGTCCGAGGCTTGTGCAAGTCGCCCAAAGGCATCGTCTGAATCTTGTCCGCGGCGCCGCCACGAAGAGCAGCGTCGGCCAGGTCTTCGGATGTGCTACAAGCACCATGATCTAACTTCTCAACGACAAACGGCCGAAGACACGATGTGGCGTTTGACGTTGACGTTTTGCTGTGTGACGGCATCATGGAACTGCCAGTTGAGGGCTGCTTGAAGTGCGTAGGGTCCACCCAGGGCTGTCTTGCGGCCTCCTAGATCGCCCGCCTGTGCCTGAGGCCCCGAGTACCTGATCCGGATTGGTTCCTTCCCGTCCAGTTTCAGATGGCCACACCCATCATCTTCTGCTTTGACTTGCGGCCATTGCCCCAGCGAATTGATCCATCAGAGTCGCAGTCAACCAATTTTACCTCTGCACAGTCGAGATGCCAATCATGACGCGCACCTCGTGGCATCGCATGGTATCGTATCGCCCGGTGACCCGTGCTCGATTGCCTCTCGTGCTGTCAATTGCACCTGGCTTGGAGATGATGATTGACCGTCCATGATCTGCCTGTAGGGCACAGCAAGGATAACCCTCTGCTCACCTTGACGGCCCGTCGCGGGATCCCCATCGCTTCTTTGAGTTCAACGCTTTGCAGCGTTCTGTTCAACTTGCTTTTGCCGTCGTCACCTCATGCTCGCTGCTCGAGAAATGGCCCTTGGATGCTGCCCAATAGCCCCAAAGCTTTCCCTCATCCTTGGTACGCTAAGAGTTAGTGACATCAACCGACGCAGCGCTACCACACCCTCTCGAAGCCTTCTGCCAGGGGACCGCTGGCTGCCACAGCTGCCAGGCCAGGGGCATCGCCCGCGTCCCTGACTCGACCCTTGCTTCCGCGAAGCCTCCCCCGGTTCTAGAGACGTAGAGCCGAACTTGATTCATATCCCTCCCTATACCTGTCCCTGCTATGCCGTCTAGGTTGCAGATTGCTAAACGGCAAGATGGAGCTTGACCCGCGTTCAACAAGCGAGCAGAGAGACTCACCGCTGGAAGCTGCGGGTTTCGACTGGGGATGGTCCACTAATGCTCCGGACAGATCAATTGACAGCTTGACAGCCTCAGCGCAACATGCTGCCCCGGACTGTCAACCAGGGCCGGCAATGCTCTTGTGCCCAACCGGATCCGCCCTGCTCATCTTTGCCTCTCGTCAAACCCAGGGCTACCGCTCTTCACTTTGCATTCCTTTCGCACCGAGCTGCCGAGGGATAGTGGACCCGGATAAGACCAAGGGCAGCCGTCTGGTCAGTACATACGATCATTACGTTGACAGGCTCTCAGACACTCACGTTACGTCCGAGTGCCTCCTGGTGGTGGCGTGCGTGATCTAGCGCAAAACTGAAGGGTGTTGCGGAACAAGTCTCCTTATGAGCCTTGTGGGCTGTCAGTGTCCGGTCTTCCGCGCACAATCATCCACTAGGATTTCGGTGTTATCTGAGGAGCTGCATCAGGTTCCAGGTCTTCGGAAACCTTGAATCCCGCCGTCGATCAACCTCCCTGGCGATTGTTGCATCGAACCACCCTTGTGTATCCGGATCGTCCACCCATGGCAGTTTTCAAGACCGAGGCAGTAATGTCTCGGCGTCACCAAAGTTAAATGAACTTTTCGGCGACTTCTATTAACTACGTTGTTAACAGGTTATGCTCCATCGTGGTTGGTCCGCGAAGGAGTCCCAGAAGGAAACATCAACTCTGAGGCCCACTCTTTGCAAGCAAGGCCAATAAGGTACAGTAGTTCAGCCATGACGGAGCACACCCAGCTCAGATATCATCTTCCTCTGCCCTAGCTGATACCGCGGGACAACACCCGCTCCCAATCACAAGGTTTTGGATGGAGTCACTTGCGGGACCAGCCTCCTGTTTCGAGAATGTTTGCCATCCATATTCGAGGTTTGCCTGGAGTTCATCAAACCGCATCGAATAACGCATGATACGAATAGTCTCATCGTTGGGCTAGCCAAGCCGTGGCTTATTGCACAATACTCGATCTTGAAAACGGCATTCGGCCTTTCAAAACCTAGCCGTCGTTCCCGATCTTGGCAAAGGCCTTGTCTGACCAACGGCGGCTGGCGTGTTCTGAGTTCACGAGCCTACGGCACTCAGGACTAAAACCATTCGACGATTTCAGGTTGTAGCTCGTGACTCCTCCTGGCACCCTGAATCTAGGACAAGGAGCCGCTTCCTCTACTCGCCTACATCTGACCGAGGAGACTTTTGGTCGCGAAATCATGCCTGACCCCGGCCTCGAGAAGGGCACTAGGCAACGCGCATATGGAGGAGCCGGTGGTTTGGTTGAAGCGAGCCTGAACCCTGCTCGGGGTTACTCGACAGCAGACCTCCTTGCAGGCGGCCGACATCACGTTATCACCGTCAACTGCTTCTACCCGGATAGAACTCTATATGTGTATCCGTCTTGTCACCAAATAATGTTTGTCTGCCGAGCTGTTGGTTGTCGATTCATCAATGACAACAATAGGTGTACCTTGCGAGGTTGCTCTTGCTCGCAAGCCACCAACAAGGATTCTACCTTACGACCCCACACCCTGGCAAACTTGTCACATCAAGCTTAACTACCTTTAGCCAACAACCAACCAACCCTGTGAACAGCGCGCCGTCCCGTAGCCCAGGATTCATGAGAGACATCAGACCAAACACATGGTTTGAGCCAGATACCGGTTACTGATGGGGAAATCCGAAATGCCTTTCTCAACAATCACTGATAAAGCGCCAACCGTTGTTTCGGAATACCATTGGGGTGATGCAAAAAGGGCCCAGAGTCAGCAAGGTTCCACAAATGCATGCTGCATGTCCATACAGACCGCCTGCATCGATACGGAGAGGAACACGCGAAAGTAAAAGTCTACTGAAAAGTTTTCAACTGGAGCAGGGTCAAATCCTTCTCCAAATACGCAAGCGTTCCTCAGAGATCCGTCCCGTTGGGACGGCACACCAGCGACCCATTTGCGAGGGAAAACTGCGCAAGGATGGGGATGGGGATGGGTCCGGATGCAACGGCGAGAGGCCCTTGCTGGTTTACATCCATTTTTGGGTCAATTTTGGAGGTTCCAGCGGGTCGACGGAGCACCACTTGCTCGCCATCGAACTACTGTTGCTTTCATGTGATGGCTGGCAGGGTTCTTGCGGCTGCTTTTTGCGCTTTCCAGCTCCCGGCTTTGAAGCGAGTACGGGCCACAGAACAGGGACTAGGTGGTGATGCATGCCCATCAACCACACCTCAAGCTGCTGCAACCTCTCCTTCGGGCCTGCGGATTGCCTCCAGTGCCGATCACTCGCAAATCTCGCTTTATATGAAACGATGTAGGTATACACGAAACTGCTTTACCTCGGACACAGGAGATTGGCTCTTCTGATATTGATTGAGGATTGCCTGATCGCAAAGCCACCTCGGCGTGAGAGAAAGAAGGTTTGCTAGCGATGGCGCCTTGTCGCACAGAACTAGCTACGCAACGTCTTTAGAAATCCTGCCGCCATTCATCTCCCAACACAATGAGCTCGGCTAGGAACTTTGCACTAGGGCTTCTTACGCTTAGCTCTAAACCAACTCATCAAAAACACCATGCCAGTTCGCGAAAGACGAAAGGCAGTGAGAGCAAGAGTTCGTCCCGCGGCGGGCCGCTTTACGCTGGAACTGACCCGCCTACTAGGCATAGTTCCCCACTCAAAGCTGACTCTGATGAAGAGACAACAAAAGCAAATCATGAGCCTGTGGATGCGTCATGTTGTCTAGTCAAGGGGGCCAGCCGGCTACACGAGAGAGTGCTCGGGTTGTCGCGTGTAGTGCGGTGTTTAGGAGCACGATAGTGTCTCACCAAGACACGTTGTGGTTGAAGAGCGTTGGATTTTAACGGTAAAGCGATGTCCCGAAGCTTGCAGGCGAGGCCGACGCTTGGAGGCTGGAGTAGGAGAATCGAGACTCGACGCCATGATCCCACTCAAAAGAATTGGAGGCTCCATTCTCGGTAAACTACCTTTGAATTTGGGAGCTGAGCCGGGGCGGCCGGGAGAGATCTCGTACTCTAACCCAGGTCACATCAAGATCTGCTAAACAAGTTAACCGAACATAGGACACATTGGGTCCCAAGAAGGGAGGGTGTGAGCCGCTGCCAAAGCAGACAACAGCACACCCGTCAATGAGTTGGTGGAACACTAGAGCAGACGGAATTTTATGCTGCTCTTCCGACTACTCCGTACGTACAAAAGGGACGACCGCGGCACCTTAACCCATGCTGTAGCGCGCGCCACCGAAGACGCGGCTCGTCAGTCTAAAGAACGGGAGCCGCCCCCATTGGAGGGTGTTGGTGATGGTACCTGAAACTTAGAGGCGCCGCGCGTGGCGCTTGATTGTCGACAATTAGCTCTCCAGATTTTCTTTTTTTGGGTTCCTCTTTGGTTGGAGATCGTCACTCGTGGTGAGCGGGCGAGGGCACACGGCCTTGAGTGGCGTGACAGCCAACAGCGCGGCGTCGGTTCTATGACCTCAAAACGTTTATGGAGAGAAGTGGCTGCCCTATGGTATCTGTGAGCCCAGGATACGCAACCGTGAATCGAGGCAGCAAGCAGGTGCATTGAGATTCAGATCCCTAGGCCCGATAGCGTTCCATCCCATCGATAGGGCACGGGACAAGACGGGGGCCGTGCCGGGTGCAAGCAGAGAGGTAACAAGACCTTTCAGATGCAGATTTCGCAAACTAGTACGGATACGGCAGTTTTCGGTTATGGCACTGAATGCTGGTCGGTGTCGACTATAGCTTCATCTTTCTAGAGGCACAATAACATTTACTGGGGCCATCAGCAGCCCAGATCTTGAAAGTTTCGAGACACAAGGGTTGCATTGTCCGAGGCGCCGGCGCCGTTGAACCCAAAAGACTAAGATTCCGTCCAGAAGACAGTCGACCGGGGAAAATCGTTAGCTTGCAAGGTTTAGTTACGAGGTTTGCCAAGCGGACCATTTACGGTGCTCAAACGAGCTTGAGTCCTGTTGACCACGGGTCGGTTTTAATCGAGGAACAATCGACAATCAAGCACGGTCGCTGCCGAGCAGCAACAAGTTGGCTTGGACAATGGGCCCACCCACTACAACGATCTGCATTTCAAGCACCTCGTCTAGCTCGTCACGTATGTTGTCATTGAGAGGCTTGCCAGGCACTCGACAAGCCAACCCCCACGACGACGGGATGTGGACCCTAAGCCATCCTTCTACATGTGTGCCGTGTGATGGTATGCTGCTTCAGCGGCCAGTCGTATTCTACAGCGTCGGACCCGAGGCCAACCGTGTCAGACGCGGCGCCGCCTATCACCTGGAGTAAACGAGGGTCTTTGGTGTGGTCACACAAGCATCTAATTACGGCACAGAGGGACCATGAGGAGATCTCGTGACTCTATGGCCCACAGCTCAACCTCATGGAGGCCATTTCTTGATTGACTACCGATTCATATGCAGAAAGGGACGGCAATTCAATAGAATCGACCCGCTAGACAGCCACGCCGTCGAGTTTGCGTACAGTAGCGTGCCCAAATCGAAGGGCGCAAGGGCGGTCGGTCATGTCGAACCGCGGGATGAACAAAGCTATTCCGCGATTGTGGTGCAACCTTGAGGCAAAATGATGCGGAACAGGGCACCAGGTCGAACAGATGCTGCGCCTTGCGAGGAGAATCTCAGCTTGGCCCATGTTGGGTGCAGTCCTCAAATCCCTGATCGTTGTCTTACTGGGGAACAAGATTCCACTGCCTGCCAGGCAATCCCAAAACGATAGGACCTGCGTTGAAGCTGAGGCCAATAGTGCCAAGCCACCTCGGGGACATTCGACAACGGGATGCCGACATCGGTTTACATAGTGGTGAGGTCTCTACGGCGCTGGCGATCTTATCAGATGCATATGGCAAGGCTCAGGGCCCGCGAAATGACGACTTTCGAGAACGTGGGGGGTTGGTATTTTTGCCCTCTTCTCTTCTCTTTTCTTTTCCGGATATCGGCATTGGATGAAGAAACTTGACGCACTTGCCGTTCCAAGCGCGCTCGGAAAGGGCCTTGCCAGGTCGTCGGGGAACCTGTCGCCTGATTTCTCTAGACAAGAGCTTACGAACGTGGTTTTAGACGAGCGGAGAATAACGAGACTTGATCGATCCGGCCCTTCGCTATCCCAAGCCCTCGGGTAATGCCATCACGATGCCGCAACATGCCGCGAGATCCAAGGTAGCATCGGCCGACCTGACGGCGGTTTGGTGGCCCATGGCCGGTGAGTGTTCCGGTCAAGGGCAGGCCGGCAAAGTGGGGCACTCCCGGGCGATGTTACGGAGGGGCCGGACGCCGTTGTTATAAAATCGCTTATATGATTTTCAGGGAAAGGGGCTTCAGTTGAAGCTCGTGGGTTAATCGGTTGGATAACCGTCCCGTTGGGCCTGATCCTTCGGCAGGTGCTTTCTGGGGTTGCTGGTGTCGTCGGTGATCATTTTAGGGCAATGGTTCCAGTCTGGCGGTTTCTGACTTGTCCCAGACAGGCTTCTGCTGGCTCCGCCATCCTACCTACTTTGAAACTGCTTTCGATACCGACAACAACGCGTGCTGCATACAATGTGCATAGGGCTACCAAGTCCCACGAAGATGCACCTGTGCCAGGGAATCCATGGATTGAAGGTTCCATATTTCGACTATTGTTGACGGTGGTGTCACAATAGTTGATCCATAACTACCCTGAAGCACGGGACAGAAAGCGACAGTTGCGCCAACTCGCGCCTAGGCAGTGCCCAAAGCTTCGCGAACTCAAAATGCTACGAGGTTGATGAATCCTTAGACCATCAAAAAAACCCACTGGTGGAGGGGCAACCCAGGAGCAATGACCATGAGGAGCAGCGTCGCAAATGTCCCCAGCTAGTCTCGAGCAACATGAGGCGGACGGGCTTGTCAGACCAGCAGATCAGCTAACTGGGACGAGAGCGTGCGACGGGGAACTACAAAGGCGCAGAGAAGAGGAAGATGAAGCTCCACGAGGCGATTGCCATGGTGTGATGTTTAACATTATCCAAGCAGGGTAAAAACGCAATGACGATTACACGGTCACAACCGCCGGCAATAACCAGAGCGAAGACTCGCATGGCGCAGATGGGCATTACAACCTCCCAGTCCATACTCAATCACCTAGCCCCTCTCCTAGGCTGAGCCGCCTGGGCAATCAAGCATGTCACGCAACCTGAAGTCATTCATCTTCACCAGGCCCGATTCGCGATGACCCGAGGTTGATCTGATCGCCATATCCTCCCCTGGTTTGCGGACTGTACGGTCACGACATTGATCCGAGCCTGTAAAGGTCGGCCAACGTTGGTCACTGGCCCAGGTCCAGGGTGAGCGAGCCCCCGTCGGCCTCTTTCTGGGGGAGCTTACCGGCGGAGGTAGTTCCTCCAATGCGACGTCGCGACAGGTACGAGGGGCCCTGCACGAGTGTGAGCATGGAATCCATGGCTTGCTTCGCCGACCGTTGTGTCCCCACGTGGAGGGTTGCCATGTAAGGGAAGGGAGATGCGCGGACCGGCTGTCACAGCTGTCAATTGGGTTGCATTCTCTTCGTAAAAAGAAGAAAAAGCACCGAGTGGCGTTACGAGAACTCGGTAGCCCGGAGAACAAGACCGAGGTAGAGTCCAGGCCGTCTTCAGTGCAAAAAGCCGCGGGCCTGCGCGTCAATCGCGTTTCTGCAACGGCGGAGGAGGACTTCGTGTCCCGCATTGCACATTGCACATTGCACATTGGGCGATCATTGACCCCGAAGATTCCCTATCATATGCGATTGACTGCTCCGAGAGGCCAGTCGTGACCCTTGTTAATGCGTGCGTGGTGGGCTGGTGGAGGGCAACGCGCGTTGTGCTTGGTCGGGTTCCTGCATAAATGTGAAAATGCAGGGGGCCAGTCATATTTTATGTGCATGTGAGCTCCATCCCGGTGAGGAGGAGGAGGAAAGAGTGGAACGGGTGATGTGACTGATCGGCAGGAAAGAGAAAAGAAACAGAAAGCAGTCGAGGGAGGGGAGCACCGCGAGGTGACATTTCGCGGCTGGATTGGGAAGCGTGGGATGAAGGTCATGGCCGAGATGTGGTGGGAATGGCCTCACAAGCACTTGCAGATGCGGACTTGGGCCAATTGACGGCTCTTGGAGGCGTTTGGGGCCTCAGACTCTAATCTCTGCTCGGATCTTCTACCGAAAAAAGCCATCATCAGCATCTTGGGAACCTCTGTTGCCAGCCGGGACATGCGCTCCCGTGCCATATGACAAGCCAGCAATGGAGATCCCCGCATTGGCACAGCAATTGCGGGATGCGCTGCCAACAGCATCATCCTTGGAGATGGATGACATGCGGATGCAGAAGTTGCTCACTCTTAACTGCGACATACATTTGCCCCTTTGCAACTTGGCCTCTGTTGGCCCTCATATTGGTCCTTGGGCTCGCTCACCGGATATGTTGCGCTGCACACGCTGCCAGACGGCTGAGGGCCTCGTCGGCGTGGAGCTGAGACATACGTTGCGGCATTCAAGATGAGCAGAAGCAACAGAGAAGAAAGTGACGATAGTTAGTGCCGATGGAGACTGAAGAAAGATGAGGCCCTATAGTCGAAGCGCCTGGTCACCTATATCACATCCATCGCACCGCATAGCGTCGCATGGCAGGCATGGCCATGGCCAAGCCCGGGCATAGCATGGCATGGCACCACACCCTTGCATGCATTCATGATCACCGAGAGAGCTTAAGCACACTCCCCAGTTCAGTTCACTTCAGCTCAGCCTCGGCCCCGATCCCGGAAGCACGGCGGGGGAGCGGTCTGCGCTGCTTGCAGCTCTACATCAGACATACAGATTAATCTATCTTATCATTTGACTGACGATGGGCTTTTTCGTCATGGGAGACGTTGTCGAGAGACGTGCCCTCGTATTGCTGGTTCGGTCTGGGGCCGACGGCGTTGGCTCGCTGTCTGGAGCTCCAATACAAGACAAAGAGGACATTGCCGACGCTAATGGCGCCTCGTCTTCACCGTTGCAACGCCTCCGGATGCAGGCCGGCCGTTGGGCGAGGAAGAGCTAGGGACACGACACGAGGCATCCGAGATAGGGCGAGACAAGACGAGACAACAAAGCAACGCCGCGTCTCGGAAGCGCCATTGTCATGGCATCTCGATCTCGCCTGTCTCTGATGGTCGATCGATTCCTCGGCCGACGTTTCCTCTCCCTTGACAACACAATGCTATCACGCGCTGCTCGAGAAACGCAGACGGAAAACTGGAGTATCTGAGACCGGAATGCGCCTTTGCCGTGGCGCCGGTACGAAGCGCATACTGCACAATTTATCGTGATCCCTGTTGTCGCTCAATATGCACGATTCCGACGTCGACAAGCAACTCAGCCTTGGCTTTTCTGATGAGTCCGCCACATCTCCGCACAACGGATGCTGTTGTCGTCTTTAAGCTTCAACCTGGGTTGATCACTGCATTATTCACTGGAGAAGACCCGTCCGTCAATTCTTACCCTGCCTGTCCACCGTCTCCAGGCTGCCGTGATAGAACCCCCGTCGATAATCCGTGCCATCCTAGCGCGGTCCCTGTCCGCATTGACCAACGTTACCTTGGTGCCCTCACACCCATGGGCATGCCCAAACCTCTAGGGGACCAGCCTCTCACTCCTTCATTCCGGCCTGTCAAAGTTGGCGGGAATCTATCCGCCTGACCCGGGCCATTCCCTGCCCCTTTACAGCCTTCTCGCGAACCCAGTGGAGCGGAGGCGGCCTGCCCCTTGCTCATTCTTGCGCGGAAAGTCGTGCCACCTTGGGAATAGCCTTCGGTCGACGAACCACGATGGTATCGACCGTCATCTCTTTGCGACGAGGGTACTGGTTGGGTAAGGGTAAGTAATCCCCTCAAGCTCTTCCCCCCGGTGCTGCAAGCTTCCGCGCGCTTGGCTGGCCTCCCCCGCCTGTGACATGATGATCGGCTTCGCAAGGCCCTTGAAGAGGGAACGCTGCAGAGCCTGGACCGCTTCCATGGTCCCTTGGCTTGGGGGAGCGACGAGGCGGGACGATATGTGGGCTCCTTGGGCTTGAATAGTAAGTCAGAGAACTTTTGTGTGAGCGGTGACGAACGCTTATTGCGCAATGCTTGTATCTGAGACTCTAGTTCCCGCCGTCAAATGTCGTTTGCCAGTGGGGGAAGAGAGAATAGCTTCGGCAGACGACATTTACCGGCGGTGGGAGTTGCAATCGCCGTGAGGGGAAGTGATGGTGCAAGTTTAGCTTGACGAAAAGAGCCGAGTGACAGCGACGGCGTTGCCGCTTAACAGAGATGAGTGAGGATCTTTGACGAGTTCGAGCATGGGGGCCACAAGCTTGCAACCCAAGCATGGGGAGCATCGTCTCGTCACCAGGCTCCCGGGAACCATCAAGGGAAGGGAGAGGAAGCAACACGCCCCCTCGGCGTATCTCTCGGGACGAGACATGCCAACGGCATCCCCGTGATACACTTATGAGTCCATGCTATACCGTTATCATAGCTAGAGGGACCTTTGAGGTAGCGGTTTGACGTTGCATTTGTGGTCGAGCCCCCAGGACTTGAGGCCGGTAGTTTTGCGCGTGGCGCAACGCAGGTACAGGGACGATAGGAATTCCATTCCGGTGCGCTGGTGAGGCGGACGGCCCTTTACCTCTTTACCACGTGTTTTTGGGGATCCTTGCTGGCGAGGGAAGGAGAAAGAGGCTTCTCTCGCTTGCTCGCTTGGGTGATTCTGGCGAGTTCGCCTTGGTTTTCAGCCGGACGGGGACAGATTCATGTCGGTTGGAGTTCATCGGCCGGTTCCTCAGTTGTTGACTCAGCGGGTTTTCTCTTGATATTGGGCCAGGAGTTGTCCTGCTTGGCAGGGACATTTGCACTTTGTTGTTGATGCTTGAACGGTTGCTTCAGGTGAGCATTGATCCATAGGTGGGAGTATTAAGCTACGCCGCTCGGTTGCAATACATGCAGCCGTTATTCAGGAGGTTCAGGGAGTAACCGGTCCTTTGGGAAGGATGTTAGATTCGATCTTGCATGTGATGTGGACAAGTTTACCGGAGAAATTTCTGGATTGTTCTTGAGTTTGTTGGTTTCGGAAGGCTCGGTTGTCAGTTAATGCAAGTAGTTGTGGGATATCCTGCGAAAGAGTTAATACAGCCATCCGAGTACTGCTTGAACTGTGCTTTTTGCTTGATGTTTCCGGGGAACACTGGTTGTTTCTTCAGAGTTCTTGAGTTGAAGGTCTGCGCGGTTGTGGTGGTGAGTTAGAGTTGTTCCCAGTTAACACCAACCCATCTCAACAGCAGAGAGCTTTCCAAGTATCCTAAATAACCCAGGGTTGCTCGATCTTGCAGTTTTGACATTGGGCATTGTTTAAATTATGGTTACGAATCAGTTTGCCGTCCATCAGGTTTCTGCAGAACGATTAGTTCTATAGGAGAATATGTCAATGGTGGTCCTTCAACTGCGGCGAGGGAAGTAACAGTATAGATGACTGTTTGCACGTATCCCATAGCTTAATTATAGCTCAGCGCGATGCTTTTGTATTCCTGCTTGAGTTTCGGGGGTCGAGTGTTTGCAAGTTGTCTTGGAGTTGTGATCTGAAGGACGAGGTGGAGTTGACGTTGGGTTCATACGATGCTTCGTAACATGTACAATAACCGTTATGAACTTGGCTAGGTTGTTTCTTCAACTTAAAAGTACTTAAGACTGTTTGTACTTTAAATTCTCACCTTTTATTTAAGTCGTTGTAAGAATCGAAGTTGTCGCCAGCTGCAAGACATCTTGTGGTATAGGGTATGTTGGGAGTCCTTAGGTACAAGTCGGCAACAGCCTCCGCACGATACAGGCAAGCGCAGTACTTGTGTTTCGTGATGATCTGGTGGGGGTGTAATAATAGGAGGGGCTTGAAATGAATATCGAGGACGTTTCTTAATGGAAGTTATGTCGTTGGCTCTGAGATGAATTATCCACCCTTCGAGTTGCTGGTTTAACAAACCATGTTGCCGTAGAGTCTCGACACCTCTCAACGCCAAAGACAATATTGCGGTATCAGCACTCGAGTATTTAAAAACTTCACAACATGATTACCAGAATCAATGGGCACACAAGCTGCTAGGTCTTTCAGCTTCTATAGTATGGAGTTGTTTCATGATGGTGACAGACAACAGTCTGGGGATTGGGTAGCTCTGAATCTTCAGCCTCACCAGTAAACGACGCAGTAAGCGATCCATATGAGAACTCACGATAGCACGAGCATAAGCTTGGAGGCTTGTGTTATGAGTTCCACAATCTCTAACTCGCTTCTCAAGGAATAGGAGAAGGATTACGCAACCCGCTTCGATGTAATAACACTTGTCCCACCGAGTTTCGCTTAAAGACCTTTGACGATCATGAACTATTTGGCTACAACTACAGAAAACAGAGTTTTTCTGGACTCAAGAGAGTGTAGAATTGGTCAATAAGAGCAAAAAGCAATTGATACCTC
Organism: Fusarium decemcellulare; assembly: GCA_013266205.1. Lineage (NCBI taxonomy): Eukaryota > Fungi > Ascomycota > Sordariomycetes > Hypocreales > Nectriaceae > Fusarium > Fusarium decemcellulare. The sequence continues at coordinate 48,728 of JAAGWO010000536.1, forward strand.
GGTTTGGTGCTGAATAGGCCTGGCTAACAGCTTCTGGGCGTCAATAAAGGGACAGGTGGTTGCACAGTACGCACGTGCATCAAACACAGTCCAGTCCACGTCATCCAGCGTGTGGCCGTGCCGGGGAGCTGCATAACGACACTGTATGTGCCCCTCGACCCAGATAAGTGAGGCGGCCCAATTTCTTTATCGCAACTCGACATCTGGATCGCCTCTTGTGTCTGCGCATTCTCGCCAGCTCCCTCTCCTCTCGTCCCATGGAAGCGTCACCACTCACGCGCCAGCCTCCGCCCGAGGTCTTTACGCCCAAGATCATCCAGCTGTACGACTCTCTGTTCAAGGTTGGTAGCCTCCCTCTCTCGTCCTCCTCAGCGGCAGCCAACAGCTAACCCCCGAAAGGTAGCTATCCCCGTTGCACGCGACCCCCGCCATGCGCCGCGCGCCCCGACTGATCGAAGCCTCGCGCACTAGGATGTCGACGATGAAGAAGACAAGACGGACGGCTTCTGGGCCGAGTTTTTCCTGCTGCGACCCGATCGTGCCGTCCTGAGGCGTCTCCTGAACGAGCTGAGCCCAAGCGATGTGCTGCTGCTGGAGGTTCGCACGAGGGAGCTCTTTGCGAGAGCGGTAGCAACCCTCAAGGGCGGCCATGGCCTGGCGCAGCTGCATGCGCTGGACGTGAGTTATCCTCTGCCTCTGGTACACGGACCGAGCTTAACATTGCCTAGACGCTCAGTGTCTTCCTGTCATGCCTCCTCTCCAAGAGGTACCCACACCCGAGCTCCGATATCATGGTCATCCTCGCCGGCCTCGACCATATCGATACCGTATTCACCGAGTTTGTCGGCGCACTAGATGGCATAATCAGGAACGGCAAGGATTGTAAGACTCATAGGAAATGTTGGCCAATTGACAGCGCTGATACTGGGTAGTGGAAACAAGATACAAGGCTATTGAAGTGCTTCTTGCGGTTACAGCGGGGGCATACCAGACGACACTGTTGACCTACCTTATCCAAAGGGACCTCTTCCCCTCGGTGATGAAGGTATGTACAAGATGGCAGGAGACAAGGTGCTGTGAAGCTGACATGATGCTAGTTTGTTCAAGACTCCGACTCGCCTAGCCAAGTCCTCGAACCCTTCACGTTGCTTGGCCTCCTCGCCAACTACAACAAGTTCGAATTCCAAAACCCGTATCAACTGCGCTTCAACGACTTTGTCAACGAGTCTGCAATCCAAAAGATCGTCAACTGCATAGGCCAAGCCTGTCAGACGGTGCGATCCAGATACATCACAATCCAGGATGACCTTCCTGAGGGCTGGACCTTTAGCGGCACCCTTAACATGATTGGGCTTGGCGCAATTGCACCAGGGCCTAGGCCGGTGAGGAAGCCGGTCTACGATGTAGAAACAGCCAAGGCTCTATTCACGAAGCTGTAAGTTGGGCTGTCTACGATAATAGAATCATCCAGCTAACCCTTTCTTTAGACCAGAGGAGGACGCCGCTGTTCTGCTGGCAACATACGACTTCACTCACGCGAACAAGCTCTTTTGCTTCAACCTAGTCACACTGGCGGCAGAGAAGGGCGCCGAGCAACCCATTGCTAGCTACCTGTCTCTTACCTCCTACCTCCTCCAGCACGCCTACCTATCACCCCGTGCTACTTATTACGCCCACCTTAATCTCATGGTCTTCCGTCTCCTTATTGAGGACCCCATCATCTGCAAGCGAATCTGCAGTGACGACTCTCGTGTACCAGTGCGGCTATGTCGACAACGGCAGCCATATCTACCTCTGGTCAAGGGCGAGCGTGTTCTGGCCATCTCGCTCCTTGACACCATGATTGACGGCATCAATCATAACCTCCGCCGACGTCTTGATGTCAGCCTCTACACCCTCTGCTTTGGCATCATGCTCCGCGTCATCTCTTACCTTTGTCGCACGCGCACCCGTCTTGAATACCATTGGCCCGAGTTCTTCCGCTCGCTGCTCTCTATTGTCCGTTTCCTGGCCACTTACACTTCTGACCTGAAGGACCTACCACACATTGACACGCTACTTGACCATGTCGTCAACCTAATTGCCCTGTCCCTCTCTGCTGGTGAAGCCTTCCTTCCATCACCCGCAGCCTACGACGATCTTTTCTACAAGGTGGTTGAGTCAGGGGAGATTCTCACCAAGTTCAAGGAAAACTACCGCCTGGGCAACCGCAACAGCAACTCGATCGACACCCTCATCAACGTCAGCGCCCACTATAACCAGTTGCTCTCGGAGGGCGGCACGGCGCGTCGAAAGCCCAGCAACCTGACCACGCAGGAGGTGACCGAGGTGATCCGCCAGGGGTACGAGACGCTGAGCATCCAGGCCAGGGAGGGGCTGGACTCGTGGCAGCGGTATCGAGAGGCGGACGAGAGGACGCTGCTGAAGAAGATGGCGAGGGCGGCGGTGGGTGACGTGAGGGTTCTGGTTGAGCGATAGATTGGGAAATTGAACTACTGTAACGTCACGATATGAGACCCCACCATTTTGTCAGTTATTCTGCTCAAATTTGCAGATCATCTAAAAAAGGCATCCACGTCGACTTTGCTTGTATATCCCAATAAAGCCTTACCGCCGTCGGCTTTGACGTTGCCGATCTTGACGTTCATGTCCCCTTCTGTACCGTCTACGTTGTTGACCCCAGCCATTACCCTGGCCGAGTTGAGCATGTTGACATTGCCAACTTCTATCCGGATGCGGTGCTCGTTAACTTTAGATTGGAGTAGGGCTAGAAGGTCCTGGTAGCCCTTGGATAGTTCGACCCCCCTCTCAATATCAGTCGCCAGATTGTCATTACTCTGCTCTGGCGCTGCTGCACCGGTACTGGTCTCGCGTCTTTCGCTCGATGGCTGTGTCGCCATCACTTGCAGCTGCCTATACTGCTCCATAGAAACCAAGCTGTTTTTGTCAGCGGGCGGACAATGATAGGATGAGACCAAAATGCCGCGATGGTGTGCTTACAGATTTGCGCCGTTGAGTGCCAACCCGACGGTCGACTTGCACACGTTGAGCTCACTCGTGAACGCCACGACTCTATCCTTGGCTAGGAACCCAATGTTGAATCTATCCCTTTTGGACAGTTTTTCGTCATTCGAGTGCTTTAGGAGGTCTTTGAGTTCCTTGTGGAAGCGACCACAGGAGTCTCGGCAAGCCTTCAGAGCAACGTCAACGTTGGCTGTTTGGGCAATGTCGCGAAAAGCCTGCAGCGAGTCCTGGGTGCTCAGTGCTGTCTGTAGACTTTGAATGACGGAATGGACATTCTGAAGCTCTGCCTTGAGGTTGGTGATGGTCTGGGGCGCGTCTTTGATGCTGCTTAAGTCGCTGGTCAGGACACGGGTTGCGTGTAGGGCTGTCGCGATGAGGCTCACGGAAGCTGATACTGTCCCGACAACTTCAGTCATGGGAAGGATAGTGATGAAGTCTTGTTGGCGTTTGTTCAAGAGTAAAAGATGCTGGACCACTTCATTGAGCTTTGAGCGCCCAATCTCACTTATATGATCTCTTCTTCATTGTGCGCCTTGCCTTAACGCATCAATAAAAGGGTTGGACAGGGGGGTTGAAAGACTTGGTAGCCAATCATGATGTGGATGGGAGCTGACGCGCTGAAAGGATGGCGGCTACGTATTGTGACAGCCAACATCACAGTCCTGAGAGAGAGCGACTGGGTTGATGACGAGGCTGTGGAAGTAATGATATAGGTCGCCGCTTCCTTTGTTCTTCGCTCTCTCTTAGTCAACTTTGCCGGTGATTGAATGCTTTCCTCTCATTGACCTCTTAGACACATCCCATCGCTCCAACGTGGCGAGAGCGTGAGTCCGCCTGAGCCATGAACAGCAATTCACGCTCCGGACTAAGCGTGACAATTGGCGACGTCAATGTTGGCGCGGGAGCTACCGCGGTCATAGGCACGAACCAAGTCGGCTCCTGTGAGTTTTTCGAGATGGCAAGCCTCGAGTGTCCCGGTCGACTCACGGTGAATAGCGTTCGAGACAAAGCAGCAGCTTGCTCAGCGTTGCAAGAATGCTCTTTTCGTTTCAGAACCGGGCTCAGTCCGAGCAGAGCTCATTAGCTTCAAGGGAGACTTGACAAAGGGTACATGCGAGTGGATTCGGGACAACGACACCTATCAGTCGTGGCTACAGGCCGACGACTCGCAGCTCCTCTGGATATCCGGTGGCCCCGGCCGCGGAAAGACGATGCTGTCGATTTTCTTGACACACGAGCTGGAAGCTCTGGCTAGTGACTCGTTTAGCCTCGTGCTCTACGTCTTCTGCGGTGACAAGTCTCACAGTAGTGAAATCGCCATTCTCAGGTCCCTGCTCTACCAGATCATCGACAAGTCTCCAGCCATGACCAGACACGCCGCCGCCGTAACGGAGAGAACTGGACACACATTGGCCTCACGCGAAGACCTCTGGACCATCTTCATAGATATTGTACGTGACCCGGAAGTGGGACCGATACTTTGTCTGATCGATGGCCTGGATGAATGCAACCAAGAGGCAATTCGCTGGCTCTTAAAGAGTGTCCATGCCATCTTTGACAAGGGCTCGCAATCTACCCTCAGCCCTCCAAATCCATTCAAATTATTGATAGTCAGTCGAGAGATGTCTGGTCTACGTTGTTATCCTCACATAAACCTCGAATCGAAGACGAACTCAATTGCACTCGATGTCGTCCGAGTCATCAACGCCAAGATTCAGGAGCATGACATCTTCTCGGAGCTTGGCCACGAATTCATAAACGAGGTCAAAGAGACCCTCGAGAAACGCTCTGGCGGGACATTCTTGTGGGTTGGATTTGCCATTCGTGAGCTTCTGTCGGCCGAGACAAAGACGGAGATGCGGCGTGTTTTAGAGGCCATGCCCCAGGGCCTCGAAGCTTTGTATTCCCACATACTACTCCGCATAAAGGTTCGATGGCGAGAAGACATTGCGCAGCTCTTGCACTGGGTAATACAGGCTCGCCATTCCTTGACGGCGTCCGAATTGGCTGGCGCGATGGGCGCCCAGGTTCAAACCATCCTCGACCTCGTCACCATGTCTGGATCGCTGTTGACTTGGGGCCAACGACCAGAGTACACCATTGTTCGCTTTGAATGGGGGCGGAGCGACCATAGAGTTGTCAAGCTCCTTCACGCGTCAGTGAGCGACTTTTTGAGAGGCACAGCAAGAAGTGGCATTAAACCACCTGTCGAGTTTCGCATGGATGCTGAGATAACCGAGTTTGAGATGGCACAGATATGTCTCAATGCGGTCGAGATTGGCTTCTCAGATCTTCAGCGACACGATTCTGAACGCTATGCCTTCTTGCCGTACGCCATGGACTTCTGGGCCGAGCACGCCAGACGTTGCGGACCACACATTGACAAGCTCTGGGACACAAAAGCTACCTTTTTCCAAACAAAAGACCCCCAATATGTGCGGCTGAATTGGTGGACTAATTATCACGAGTCATCATTCACTAGCCATGATGATTATCCCCTGGGAAAAGACACTGACATCTCCCTCTTGGTTGTGTGCTCAGCTTTGGGTCTTCTGCCGTGGGTCGATAAGCTGCTCCGAGAAGGACACAACGTTCATTACGTGGATTTCAAAGGTTTCGATGCACTATACTATGCCCTCAAGAATGGGCATCTGTCAGTTGCAAAGTTGCTCGTGGACCATGGAGCTTCTTTGACACGAGTCATCAATGATCAGCAGAATTTTCGGCCAATTCACCTGGCCATGCAGCTGGGACCCGAACTGGCTGAACCTTTCATAAAGAGAGCACTGGCGGGATACAGATTCAATCCTCTAAGGCGATGGTTCCCATTTCGTGACAAGCACCTGGAACGCAGTATGTTCCAACAAGCAGCGGACCAAGGAGATGAGAAACTCGTCCAGATGTTGCTCGACAATGGAGCCGAACTGGATAGCGAGACGCGTTCCCTGGCTCTTAGAATCGCTTTGGATAAGAACCAGAATTCATCCCTGGCTGAGTGGCTTCTCAATAACGGTGCTGGCTCTAAGGACATCTAGCGGTGCATGTGCCCTGCCATGGTAACTTGCGACGAAGGGGTTACACACCGCTCTGAAAGGCTTTACGTTCTAGTAACCACCCAATGAAGGAGTTTCAGATGCCAATGCCACGAATGGGAACAGTTGGACACTACTCGTTGGCTAAGAGAATCCGTCAAAACTTGGACACGATCAAGTTCCCCTGATGGCTGAACTATTGGTTGAATGACTCATGGGTAGGTAGAGAATGCCAAGTCCGATTCCTAACAGTAGTATTGGAATACTAGTTGTGTAGCTCATCTCTAGACTGTATATATGCATGTGTGTCGTGAATGCACGCGAGTGGGAGTGCCGCTCGCCCCATATAATCTGTCCGAGGACCGGCGGTGTTTTTCTTTCATCCCCATGAAACCTTGAGCGCCACATGCTACTATTACGTGAAAAACCGAACTGGTTGCTTAGTATATATTAATAGTAAGTAGCAAGTCTAGAGAACGCTATGGAGTTGCTATTTAACAATATCATCACAAGTAGAATACTGGTATCAAGTGCTAGTGACAATGATCGGATGAAATCAAGAGATGAGTATTCTTCCCTTGACTGACGTTCCGACTACATAAAACTTCCCATACGATTAATGCTGCTGGGCATCGCCATCTCCAAGCTCATGGACAACCTCGGGCTGGTCCGATGAAAAGCGAGGACGAGGCGCCACGTCCGGAGAATTTGGCCGACTCGCTCTGGCAGGTGGAGGATCGGCAACACTCGTGATAGTCACGGCATGCAGATCAGAGTGGTGTTTTTGATGGACTCTCTCTAGCTCGACAGGTCCGCCGGTAGATGGCGTCGGATTCTTCTGCCTCTGACGGCGTCGACTCCAGTAGATGCACACGATCAAAGCTAGGGCCGCCGAGCCTCCAATGACACCCCCGGCTATTGCACCAACGTTGAGAGAGCTGCCTTTGCCGCCGCTGCTTGACCCTGTGGTTGTTGAGCTTGCCACTGCTGATTCTATGCCCGTTGCTGAGAGGCTTTCTGACTGGACAAGCTCCGAGGTCGTGGCGTCCACGTCACGGAACGTGGATATAGTGGTGTTTGGATGCTTTTGGCCGTCGTAGGTAAAGTCTGCACTGGACACCCTTGTTGCTGGCGTCGGGGCACATCTATAGTCTCGAACGCCTTGCGGGAACGCATACGTACGGCAGTAAGGTGCCGTGTCGTTGGTACTAAGTTACTAGTTGTCAATACTGAGAGCTACCTGTAACATAATCTGAACTGGAGGGATATCTCACCACAACAGGTTGTACGTGTTGCTCACACAGACATCACCGCAGAGATTAGGGTCGAGAGCCTCTTCCCTCTGGAGGCATTTTGTGTGCGCGATACCCGTGGTTTGGCCTTCAACCTCGCAGGCGATCCACCTAAAGTACTCGAGCTCCCACAAACACCTTTGTTTGTTCTCACACGTGATTGGGATCTGGACCGAGCCCGATAGGTAGCCGCAGGTCGAGCCTGCACCGTATGTGACTGTGTACGTCGGATCGTCTTCCTCCCTTCGATATTGGTGCAGACCTGTTGGAGTCGGAGCCGCCAGAGCCCGTCTAGCTTCAACCTCGGCTGTGGGAGCTATGTAATATGCCAGGGTAGGCATCATATATGCGAGAACTGTCGCGTAGAGGCACCACCATGATGGTCGATCCATGGTTGGAGAATGAGCCGAAAGAGCTAGAATAACCAAACGGGAAACGATCTCGGAGTCCTTGCGCCATGATTAAGTACCAGCCCAGGCCATGCGACCCAAGCCGCCCAAATGAGGCGATTGGTGCATGCAGTTGACAGCACAAGCGCTAGACGTTCCGCCTTGAGGGCGTCGGGCTGTGTACGGCGGGCGGGCGAATGATGGTCTGGATGGCTTGCAGGAGCTGAAGATACTGAGACATAGTTCGACGCCACAAGGCAACCGGGCACGATTTCTGTTGTTGAGGCAAGGCTCTGCGGTGTCGGCACTTGACGCAAGGTTCCAATGGGGACATTCGGCAAGGCGAAAGGGTGTGATGAATCAGGCGTCGAGTTGCCTCGTTTTTGTTTATCTGATCGAATTCGTCACACTGGAGGTTGCCGATACCCTTGCACGGCGGCGTTGTAAGCGCCGCACTGATCCAATAGATAAGGAGCCTGGACTCCATAGGCCGAGATCTGGCCAGCTGCGAGCTGGCACCAGGCGTTCTCTCTTGGGTGCGTTTTCAGGTTAAATGCAACGGGTAAAAGGGAGTCTCGATGTTCTAGACCGTGGGCGATGAAGATTGCAAGTAGTTACACATCCTCACAACAGACTCTTGATTTCCACTTGTAGCCATTTCAATTTCAAAGAATCTAACAGGGACGAGTATTTGAGTTATTTCAACTGGCTGTTACTGAAGGAAGATAGTTTAATAGCTAAAATATAGAATTACAAAGTGGAAACTCTATAGCCCAGATAGGTTCGTGAGACCTGGTTCAACTAGCACGGTAATTGAGGTTGTCTTTAGTGATAATACTCTTGATAAGAATTATTCTAAGTCATTTTACCAGCCGATAGAGATTCTATTACCACCCGGGCGAATTGTGTAGTTGAGAGAACTCGCAACTGACTGCATTGTGTTGACACATGTTCTGGCTATAAATTCAACTAACTTTGCATAGAATGTTAATAAGACTTAGCCATAAGACAGAGCTGACCTCTTACTTTTATGATTATGTGCTTACTGTAACAGCAGGGTTTCAATAAGTATTTAGCGTCACCGTGGCAAATATCAGTTGACATCAGCTAATCCTTTCAGCGTTGTAATTCGCGAGTCTCGTAGCATAACTCGAGCGGCATCGTCACTAATCAGACTCTCAAGCGAAGTAAGTCGGTCTGCTTGTTGTATTCGTCGAATCTCAACCTCGTCGCTAGTTCCGCTAGATGTAGATAGAGGGCAGATATTTCTATCTGCAGCGACACCAAGAAAAGCGATGCCATTTGAGCGTGATAGGGTAAAAGACTAATTCGAGTTCCACGGTGGGCAATGTCTCTTGTGTATAGCCTATGTCCGGGCAATAGCAGAGCTGTGACCCGCCTGTTGATCTAATGTAGCCCCTTTATCGTCTTCTTCGTTACTTGCACTCCCGTTGATTTCAGAGGAAGGCCGAAACGGTATAGGCAAATAGGTTCTACCTCCTAAGCCAACCTTCAAAACTGTCCAATGCCCTGTTTTCGAATTTTCAGGCTGGCAAGTTCAAGACATTATCACGATGTGGCTGCTGTCCCACATAGGTTGCATTCTAGGCCCATAGTCTCCAAGTTAAACCAGCGTAATTGGTTTAGTGGTAAAATTCTCCGTTGCCATTCGAGCAGCGTCGGGGAGCCCTGGGTTCGATTCCCAGATTACGCATCAAATCGTGCCTTCGGGCGCTCTCTTTTTGGTTGTGGTGATGTCTTTTTGACCTGATTGCTGGTGTTGAGGTTGAATATCAACCAACAGATCACGGGTCACTTTTTGGTAGCCAATCCCGCCATCGAGCAGGTGCTTTGCTTGCCGTCTCGCATTCTCGTTCTTTCTATTCCATGGTCTATTTTGAGCTTCTGGGTTGTACATCTTTGTGGCGAGTTGGTTGAGCTGTTCTGGGTTCGTGGGTACGTATCACCTTCCCAAAGTGTGAACGCCTGCAAAGACGTCACTACGTACTACCTTCAAGTTGATTTAAGCTCAACCAATGGCACAACAGGCTTCGTTAAGCTTATTTCCCGAACAAGCCGGAAAGTGCTGCCTCTGCATTCCTGGAACGGGAATTACTGAGTACCCGTTGTCTGAAAGGCGTGCAGGTGGTGTGGTGTATAAGAAACGCAACCACTATGGACTGCAACTGGTGTCCCATACTATTCAAGGCAAGGAAGCCTTTTCTATTGGGAACCTGGTGAAAAAGACCGCCGGGTTAGGGCATTGCATTTGACTGATAGTGATCAGGAGTTGCTGACACTCGAGCTTGTTGCTCGAGTCTGGCGAGACGTTGATGTAGGTTGGTGAAGTAACACGATGTCATCAAGCACTTCAGCTAATTCAGGTGTGAACGACGAAGGAATAGCACGGAAATGCACGGCTTGTATGTTGTGCCAAGTCGGCGTACGCACGTTAATCACCAAGGTTGCGAACAAGCTGGTTTGAGTGAGAGTCTTGGCCGTTCAACTGCTTTGATGAAGCCACGACCATCAATAGTAGATCTGGAACGGAGTAATCATGAATATGGACTAAGAAATAGGGTAATTTTAGTGATGAGGAGAACTATGTTGTAGGACTGTACATAGTAGCTGATCTAGTGAAACCTTGAAAGGAAGCAGATCAATCATCAGCCACAGATTGTCGTCGGGTAATATAGGGTCACGAAAATGTACTACAAAAATAAACATCCCCCAGCCGCTGGTGTCCCTTGTATTTTCTAGGGAAAGACTGCTTGCGTTGTCCAACGCTCATTGAACAACGGCCAGTTCCACATTGACTGCCCTGCCTGGAGAGACGAGGGTCCTTGATGAACCCTGAAGCGTAGATGGCATGGAGTCAACAACCTGGCAGAAACTTGGCCTAGATCTTGGGACTGAATTGGCCTCTGAATTACGTATTCCAAATCAAATTCCTTGATGGACACGACAGCCGGCGGCCGCTATCGACAAACCAGATATCCGAGCCATCCGCCAAATGTTGGGAGACTTGGCAGGTTGACGCTAGAAACTCTGCGCCTTTTCTCGACATAATCCACAAAGCGACACGTTTCAGAGCGATCCGCATCTGGCGTGAGTGGTGCTCCCCCGTGTTCCCCTGATGACAATGGCCTCACATCACGGCTCCATACCCGGCGGACCCGTGGAGCCACTTCTCCAGAGTCTCCTCCCCCAGAATATCCAGAGCCAAAGCATCTGCATAGAATCGTGGGGATTTCAAGGCCCACGAGGTTAATTGTGGCAAGGAACAGCGTTGTCTTGGGGCGTGGTTCCCTCAGGGGCGGTTCGGCTTATCGGCTTTCGACGGCTGAAGGGACAACCCCATGGGGAACATACCTTGCCCTGACCAAACCATTAAGTAATAGTCGGGAGGTTGTTCGGTGGGCTAGAGAATGAGATTTCGTAATAGAGTGATTAGACAGGTCTGGGGAAGAGCGGGGACCTGGTCTAGTCATCTCCATGCATGAGCATTTCCCATGTTGTTGCAGAGTTATATCTGGGAGTGTAACTGAGGGCGTTTCATTAGGTGCACAGTAAGCTGCGAATGCTGCACGTACTAAAGCTTCTAGAAGGACGAGTAGAGCACTTCCATGGCGACTAGGACGGCGCCGGGCCGTTTTGAAGCGAATCCGAGGCGAATCAGCACTGTAAATTGATGACGGCTAACCTGGCTTGTAACGATACTTCTGATACCTGCTTCCCCGGATGATGGTATTTCAGTGCTACCCGCGCTAATAGAGCTGACATGTCGGGGTTTCCATGATGTAAGAGGAAGCTATTAGTGACTGTCTAGCGAGGCTAAATCAGTATCCTTGGCTCTTGGTTACCAAGTCATGATGTAGAGAACCCCAGGTTGTGGCGGAGTAATAGAGGTCGACTTACTGGTGTCTCGGCGCCCAGAGATTGATGGAAATGGGACCTTGTAGACTAAGGCAAGAGCGACCCGGGGAAGCAGGCCTTTGCAACTTCCCTGCAGCGCACCACCCTTGCTCTGCCGCGTACAGTGCTATTCCCACCAAAAGGTACCTTGTCTCCAACTCTTCAACCGAGACACCCATCAGCGCACAACCCGACCACTTTTGAGGATAATACCGCTCCCCAACTACCAATAACAGAAAGCACCCTCCCTCGTTGTATAACTCAATCTCTTCTCAGGCCATTTCTCTCGGCCATCGCCCGCAACCTCTTCTCCGCACGAGCCTCCCCCTTACCGGCTCTCCAAAAACTATTATGTAAAGAAGACCCCGCCCCTCAAGACCCCGGATCCTCCAACCCCGCATGTCCACTCTCCAATTTTTATGAGGTAACTTGTACGTACGCGCAACAGCAATTGCTGCAACTCTCCCCAGGCGTGTCGAAATAACCTTCTTCGCACCTTATCTTGGGCGACCCCTTTCTTGTGGAGTCTTGTCTTGGCTGGGGGCAATGGCCGCGCTGGGGTAGATGCTCCGGAGATTGGGTTGGGCTTGTACTGAGACTTGGGTGACTTGCCTCAGCGACACCGCCGCCTTTTCTTACATGGCGCGATTACTTGGGGCCGACACGACGCTTGTTTAGCCAAGACTACCGCCTCTGCCGGACTTTCCGCCCCCTCATAGACTACTGGCTTGTGAAATATGCTCGTGGAAAAGGTCAGAGGACTGCGGCGAAACTCCACGAGGTTATTCAGGACAGTCGTTTGACCTGTGGTCGGTGCTCCATCCTCACCTCACCTGACCTTGTTCACACTCTCTCCTTGTCCTGGGGTTGCAACTGTCAATCTCAAATTGTACGTAAAAACATCCATCTTAACCTGGGGAGTATAAGATCTTTCGCAAAACAAGTGATTGGCCCCCCACAATGGAGCCAGTTTGCTCCTGTTCCCACAGCACGACTTTGAGTCAAGGACCATCCCGGCGACAACAGCTTTGACAGACTGAGAGCGATCGACAACCTCGGACATCTTTAGACTTCGTAGATATGCTTGTTAGTCCTTTTAAAAACCGCGATGCGAGTCTTGAATTTGCATAGATATACCCCGGATCGGCATTAGGTCCTGCCAACCTCAGTTGCAGCTCAACCATCTGGCGACTCAGCCCTGCCTATAACACAACCCAATCCTCCCTGCTGTCCATATTTCTTCCTTTCAATACCTCCCATCTCATCTTTTGCTTCTAGATGTTTGCTGTTCGCACGTGACTAATCATTACCTCACATCGTGTCAGCGCTCTCCCCCAAAGGCAGGCCAATCTCCAGAACTCCACCAAAATCTGTCAATCGTGACACAAAGGGCGCACTCAAGCCCCACAAATGGACATGATTCTCTGGACCCGTCAGAGGGCGCAGGGCGTAATGGGCGTACTTGACAAGCTCTAAAGAATTGTTTTGTTCACTTAAAATGCTTTCGCAGATGTTCTCGGTTTTCCTTTTGTTCTTTTTGTCTTCCTTCGTTCGTCCTGTTTTGGGGCCTTTCTCCAATTTCTCCAACTTTTCGGCGCCCGTACCCGCCCCTTGGATGTGCGGCGTCCCTCCCCTCCATGTTGCATGCATTCCGTCTTGGGTCTTCTACTTCTTTACCTTTTCTGGCTCAACCTACCACTCCAACTCCAACTTTCACAACAACACGCGATGTCTGCGTTTGCATGAACTGAGTCTATGTCCCTAGTTGCTGTTGAAACGGCATCGACGTCACATCCAAGTAAGATAGCAAGGCATTGGAGCAATGTGCTTGTCAGATTATGTGCAGAAGCTCACTACAGATGGTATCTAGCGATAAATCATGTACAGGAGAGTAAAAAGTTGGGATCCCACCCCTACGCTCACATTGCTATAACCCGTGCGCGTAAAAGATCCTCATTTCAATTCACTTGCAACGCGAGGCACACCTGCCTCCAGCCCAACCTAGTCCACACAAGCTTACATGATCTTGTGGAGGAAACGTCGCCAAGCCGGCCACGTCGCAAGCTCAGCCCTGAACTTGTTGATCTCCTCCCAATCGTGCTCACGTCGGCCAGTGTCGACATCAATCTTATCCACAGAGAGCCAGCCCTCCCTCTTCCAGAGATAGCCGACAATCCAGAAGAAAATGACAACGGGCAGAGCAAGGTACGACATGAAGAAGCCTTCAACAGTGCCCATGCCAGACTCGCCGGGAGGAGCGGTAATGGCAACATAAAACTATTTTCTCGTTAGCGTCATTCTTCGACTTTTTTTATGGTTAAGAGTGGGCTTACCTGAGCGGCCAGGACGAGAACGATGAGGATGAGACCAAGCCACGAGCCATAGACACCACCGACGGCCCTGAAGGGGATCTCGTCGAGAGTGTGACCCTGGTGCAACCAAGCCTTGCGGAAACGAATATGGGCCAAGCAAATGGATCCCCAAGTAAAGAGGGTCGAGAGAGCCGACAGAGCCAGCAGCCAGTCAAAGATCTCTCCTCCCTTGGGGTCCAGGTTGACATATGCGAGGAATCCCATAATGATGTGGATAAGAACGGAGAAAGTGGGACGGCCACTGCGGTCAATGTAGGCAAAGACCTTGGGGGCATATCCCTGCTCGGCCATGGCGGTCAGGGTACGAGAACCACCATAGACAGCCGAGACACCGAGAGAAAGGACTGAGACGAGAATGATGCAGTTCATGAAGTGGTTCAGACCGTTGAGACCAGAGTACTCGCCAACCAGCACGAAAGGTGAAGCCTTGGCGTTGGCATAGCCGGTAATGTCAAGTCGGTCATCGCCAGCGCTGACGAGAAGACCGACAAAGAAGAGACCGAGGATATAGAAGAGGGTAATTCGCCAGAAGACCTGCTTGATGGCGCCAGGGAGAGCCTTGGTAGGGTTGCGCGACTCAGCAGCAGCGAGACCGACGAGCTCAGTTCCGGCGAACGAAAAGGCAGCTGTGACGAAGACGGAGCAGAAACCCTTGAAACCGTTCTTGAAGGCACCAGGGTCTTCATACCAGAGACGGGCACCCCAGTACTCGTTGTAGCGACCATTGTCGGGACCACCACCGCAGACGAGGACGAGAGCGATGATCATAAAGACAATGATAGCACCCATCTTGAGGCAGGACGACCAGAACTCTTCCTCGGCGTAGCCAATGGCACCGAAAACGTTGATGAAGACGATGGCGACAAGGAAGATGGTGATGAAAATTCCTGGCGATAAGTCTTCGTTCCAGTATTTGATACAGACGGAGCAGACTGTTAATTCGAGTGGTAAGACGACGGCCCATTGTGCGACATAGTTCCAGCCCATGGCGAAACCCCAGGAAGGATCGATAAAGCGAGACGAGTAGATATAGAAGCCACCAGAGACGGGGAACATGACAGCAAGTTCACCAAGAGCGAAAACTATTGAGAGTACCAAGTCAGCAGTTGGTCAACACGCCACGAGAGACAGGGCACACATACCGACGTTGAAGATCATGATACCAATGATAAGGAAGTCAATGGTGACAGAGGCGGGACCCTATTCAGAGCGTTAGCAATCGAAGAAACCACCACCAAAAAGCTGGATCGACATACACCAGTGTAAAGAGCCTTTCCAGAACCGACGAAGAAACCAGCACCGATAGAACCACCGATGGCGATCATCTGCAAGTGACGGGACTTCATACGACGATCGAGCTCAACAGCGCCCTCGAATCGACGCTGCTTGAAAGAGTCGAGTGTGAGACCATTTCGGGTCGCCCACGTCTCCTGCTCGAAAGCGAAGCCGTTGCCGGCCTGGACATCGGCGTGCTGGTCATGGTCGGTGACGTTGGTGCCCTTCTCGGCGCCAACGTCGTTTGGATTGTCGCTGGAGTTCTTGCTGGAACCCATGATGGGCTTATCCCCGTATGGGAGTTGTTGCTGTTGGTGTTGCGCTTCTGCCAGTGGAGGCCGTGAGGCGGAAGGTGAACTCCAAAGATGTGGAGATGCAACCAAGAGTATAGGGGGGAGGAGGAAGGAAAGACGAAAGGGTCGAGGGACCTTGGGAGGAGAGAAGAAAAGGCGATGATGGACGGGAACCACCAGAGAGGAGGAGGGGGAGCGGCCTTCTTAAAGGCAATTGCAGTTTGTGAGGGAGAGTAACGGATGGGATGTAAGAGACGGGAAACAAATGGGTCGAGTCGAGCTCCAGGGACAAGGTCAGAGCGAGGGCCCAACGAAGGCAAAGAAGCTCTCGACGTTACAACGGATCCGTTCGACTTGAACTTCTAGCGTTGCCCGGGGGGTCAAAGGGCTCCTAGCTTCCTGGTACCGACTAGTGTGAAGGTTCTGGCTCGAGGGTGGTGGGGAAGAGGCCATGAGAAAGAGTGAGAGGAGAGAAGAACGAGAGGAGCCTGATGCCAAGACTCGCGATACGGAGGAACATGGATGATTGGGGTAGGTCCAAGGGGAGGAAGATGGCGGAGCGCGACATGGACCGGGTCAGCAACGAACGAGAGGAAGGAGAGACCAAGGCTCCGATTTGACAGAGACGATCACTCATTGTCGCGGCTACACGCACCCCTTGCTTCTCGGGGCCGGGCGGACTGTGATTTAGAGATCCGCGACGCAGGGAGATTTGGGGAGAGAGGACGGGCGAAGAGATCCATCGCGGGTACTCGTGCCTGCTCTTGGGGAAGGCACTCCCTGGGGTGTGTCCTTCCATTGCCAGTACCGTGTGAGGTCATACCCAGCACAGGGCGGTGGTACAGCTGCCTCCAATGCGCCTCCCAGCTACCCACGCTTTTCCAATTTTTTGCCTTCCGTCGGGAATTAACCAGAGCAAAACAAGCTTGTTTGCAAGGCAGCGGGAAGAGGCACACTCACGCACCTCTCACACTCAAAACGACAGGGGAGGGCAGCACAAGCCATGTCGACGATCTCCCAGACCAATTCTTGAAAGTGGGGAATTTGGGGAGTGGATTCAGGGCTAGGGATTTACTCCACTCCGATGAGGAAGGCCAAAGTACAGGTACATGGCGCAGGTACTTGCCCACAACGCCTCGGGCAGCTTCCCTTCCCCGGCATCTCTCCCTCACCTCTCCCGTCCCGCCGCAGGGCATACGCACTCTTCCTCTTGTGCTCACCTTTGTCCGACAATGGCCAAGTGTTGCGATCGAACCCTCCTCTACAGACAGGCTGCTTGTGGGCAGCTGAGCCTCCTGACTGTGGCCATCAATAAGCAAGTCTTGGCTTGGTGATTGCTGGTCAACCTGCACAGCATCAATTCTCTCCTGCCGGCACATGGCACACGAGACAGCTCGTACATCCAATGCATGTGGAACCTGCGCAGGCATAATGGCCTTTTGTCGCTCCTCAAATACCTCGCTGCTGGGATGTTGGACCAACACGCCGGGCGACAGCGCAGCGGAGACACAGAGTCAAATCATTGGAGCCTCTCCTAACTACGCCCTCGACAATATCCTTTGGGGATCTTCTACCGCTAAAGCCATCAAACCCCACGAGGCAAAAGAGGCAGTCGATAACAGCCTCGCCTCGGGTCCTCCCCGTCTCCCATCGAGCCATTGACAAGGCCGTGAGTCAACATCATCCAGAACATTGTGACACCCAGGAGATGGGTAGCCCATGCCGGTCAGCTTCTTGGCATCAGCTCAAGCGATGCTTGTCGATGTGCGCAGCTCTGTCAAATATTACAGCTGCTAGGGCAGCTTGTCCCTCACAGGCAAGCCACCTGGTCTCTGTCGTCTCCAACTCGACCAGCCTTACCCCGATCTGGTCATCCTCGTGGCTCATGGCTGGCACTAAAACACAGCTAAACACCATGACAAAACACACCAAACCCTCTCTTTCAACAGCGTTCAAGTGCTCTTGATCTGTCTTTCTTGTCGCAGCCACCCCCACTTACCTTTCAAGATGATCGTTACAACCTTCGGCGACGCCTATCTATCGCTCTCCGCTTTGCCCACTGCAGATAGCACAGACTCACAAGATCCTTCTGCTCTCATCCACAGAGATCAAGAGCCAGGTCATTGTGGCACCTGCTGATCCTTGACTTTGCCTTCCATGTCATACATCACCACCTGCAACGATGGCGACCCCTACTCGGTGGCCCTTGCTTGCTATCGCCTATTACCTATTCAGGTCCTTGTCGGCTCCCCGTTGGCTTCCCGTAAACTGCAAACCGTAGCAATCGTGGTCCCGACTGACCACAGCTTCCGGCCGGTCCGCGTGCATTTCTCTAACATGCCGCTCGGGAACTATTTCTTCTATATGGGGCTGCTTCAAGACCTTCCGCATTGAGCATCTCAAATCCCTCTTGCTCGTTAGATTTGAGGTTCTGCAATGACCAGCTTGGCGGTTAGCAATACCACCAGGCAAGCCAACAGGAGGCGTTACCAGGCAGAAAGAGTCTCAAATCTAAATTCCGCCAAATCACTGCCATGCACGTTAGGCACGTCTGTAACGTACCTCGCAGCAGCATGACGCCCGAGTTGCCTCCGATGAGAGTCATCCAACTGGGCATCATCGTCAAAGATCCTCTTCGTGCAGTTAGAGGCTGTGCGTTTCACCCATTCACGATGCTCCGGAAACACCGCCTCTACTTTCCGGACACCTGGTTGTTCTCCCCACTAAATTATGAGCGACGGGCTTTCACCAATGGCCTCTCTTGCAAAGGATACGCAAATAAGTGCTCTCCGCAGTGCCGGCCCCTGACGAATTGCCACAAGCCAACGATGGGGCATAGAGTACCTCATCTGCCTCTCAGTCCCAGGCGTGTGGTGCCACTCATCATGCGCTTCCTCGGCTGTAGTGTCGGGGATTCTCACACAACCTCACCGGTCGCGGCCCGCCCCTCCATGGCGCTGCGGTGCAGCCAAGTCCGACGGATGGTGAGCGCCTCCTACTCCATCCCGCAGGGCCCGGCCAGGGAAGAGAGGCACTAGAATGCGACATTTTTTTCTAGAAGCCGCGCCGCGCGACTTGTGAGAGGTTTCTTAGCGTTGTCCCAGACGCTAGCGCGGTGATGGCGACAAGCCGAGAAGACGCTTGCAGGGCATGGCCGCTCGCCGATCGAACGAGGGAACAGCCAACTGAGGGATGCCTCAGATCTCTGATGTTGGCTAGTCTGGCTTACCAGGGACATCCGAGGCCCCTGGCCCGCAGGCTAACTTCCCAGTGTGGTGCGACAGCAAAGCAGCCACGAGCACTATCATTACATTGGGGTTCAGCAGCGCGTCTAGCAAGCCCCCAACCCGGCGGGTTCTGGTAGAGGGTAGGCTGCGATAGCACCAATTCCACAGCTTTCAGACGGGGGTCGACCCTGGTCCACGGCGTTTGCAGCCTCCCAGGCGGCTGCGGCAGTCGCTCTGCCGGGAGCGCGCAGTCGGATGCAGTTGGCATCGGTCACGGCGCACGTTTAAATACTCCAGGCTTTTGAGATCTTCAATCTTCAACTCCGCAAAGATGGAATCTAAGTTACGGGGCGCGATACGTAACAGTTTGCTTTCAATCGCCTTTACCCCGTGGGCAAGACGTGGTCAATCTGGGGACGGGCTCCATTGCCCTCGTGCTCTCCAAGGTCGAGGCGGACATCGGGAGATGCTGACCGCCAGCAACTGTCCTTTGAGGAAGTTCCCCAGACGTTTGTACGTAATGTAATTCCTCTTGTGAGAGGTTTTTTGTGGCTCGGGCGGATGAGGGCCCGTTGTTTTGGCGACACGGAGCCTGGCATCACCATAGCGTTCCTTGGCAGGGTAGCCATGATGGAGAACGGCCATGGGCTCGGACATGACCGGCCGTGCCGCCCCTGCTCTGCGGAGCCAGCGATAGTATCCTAGCAGCCCCTGACCTTGAGACCAGATCTCTGTCCCTCGCATGGCTTCTGCACTGTGTACTTGGAGTGCGTCTACTCGCATAGGCGACTCGGTCCACGCGTTGTGCGGCGAATGTCTAAAAGTTGAGGGAGCCTCAGCTTGTGGCATGGAGACAACGGCGGTTTTTCAACGATGTGCAGACATTGCAGTACGACACTACGGCGTTCTATTCTGCTATGGCAAGATAAAGGGCGATCGTCTCGGAGGCTATGGCAATTTACGGGAACCAAGACGCACAAAGGCTTCAGCCAATCTTGCTGAACGAGGAACGCGTTACCAGCCAAACCTTAGCCGCCCAGTCTAACGGCTCCTGGCCTGGCGGGCAGACGGCGAGAAAAGGTTATTGCAATGACCTGCGGCACTAGCGATGGGAACCGTTTTCGTACAGCGCGCCAATGAGGCCCATTCCCCATCTTGACCGGGAATTACACTTTCGGAGGATTTCCTACAGCAGAGGGAACCATGCTGCTAAGATAGGTTTCAAGGTTGAAGAAACTGCCTCGACGGCCCGGTACTACATTCCCATAGCCAGCGCCTTTCCATCAGAAGCGTAGCAAGACTATGTCCACGGAGTAGCGGTACTGCCCGTTGTCTCAAACACACAAAAGTGGTGGCTTGACACGAAGCAATTACACGAGTCTGTGTCTAGGAATCACCATACTAGGCATGTGTCCCGGAATCTAGCCGGAAGCCGAGCTTCCAAACCGCAAACTCGGGTAGCTTGTGAGTCTTGGCTCTCGTTCATATGCAGGCATCGCGACGGGCAGACATCAAGGCATGATCGTGGCCCGCGCATTGCGACACTGGTGCGCTCAACGGTGGTGCCTCTGGAACGGGTCGGATTGGGATCAGTGCTCTGCCTCCATCACCTGCGGCCAATCTCTTTCGCTTGACAGGACAGGACGCTGCTGAAGAGATTCTCCATCACATGAGCCTACCAAGAATCTTGCAGCAGCAGTCTACTCGTGTGACAAGGGCAAGGCGGGCGTTCTCTTCCCTGTCCCGGTTTCACTCGTTGGGGCGCATGGGCCACGAAGGAAATGTGGTTCGGCGATGTCAATTCTCAGAGTCAGCGTTCCCGCTTTAGAGATGACGAGTGCGACGTTTGATCAGAGATAGAGTCTTGAGATATCTCGCGGGGGCATGTCGCTCAACGGTAGCCGGGATGTGGCGTGTAACAAGTGGGCGGGTGTTTGCCTCTATATCGGTTCATGGGGGTCTGGATGCTGACAGCTGTAGTCGCTTCCGTCTTGGCTCTTGATGTAGACAGGCTGCCTCCTTTGGATGCGCGATGCACCATCGGCAAGAAATAATCACGGTAGGAAACCGGAAGACTGGAACACAACCAGGCATCATGCTGTTTTCCGCTCTGTAGGGAGCAAACTGGTGCCTGTATTCCCATCCTGTTTGTCACGGATGATGGAAGTGATGGTAGTCCTGACGCGTAATCACGTGTACTCGCGATTAACCTTTGCGCTTATAACATGCCCCTTTTCGCGATGCTCAAGTCTAAACGCGACCATCAACTCTCAAACTAAATGAGGCCCTTGCGATAACAGACCCGAGCCAGGATGGAGTATTGCAGCCGCTGCGACCGGTATTTCGGGTCTTACCGATCCCTCCAGCAGCATCTTGGCAGCAAGCACTCCCGAGAATATTGTCGGCGCTGCGAGAGAATCTTCCCACACCCTCAGGCTCGTCAGCAACACCTGAACGACTCTCGGGTGCACAATATCTGTTATCGTTGCCCGGATAGGCCTGATTTCTGGGATGAGGACGATCTGGATGAGCATCGGGAAGAGGATCACGATATTTGCATTCGCTGCGATCGAGAGCTATACGACTCTATCGACCTTCATTGGCACCAAATTCATGTCCATAACAAATGCGAAACGTGCGGGGAGTACTTTAGCTCTCTGTCAAACCTAAAAAACGCAAGTATTCCATGACGGTTTTGCTGACGTTGGAACTCCCTAGCTGACCGTCGTAGCACCTCAAAACCCATGCCGAAAAGACAGTCGAGTGCCCGGGTTGTCCGCGGTCCTTTATCTCTGAATCGGCAATGGTACTGCACCTCGAGGCTGGGACGTGTGAGTCTGGCGCAGATCTCGACACTGTCAACAATGTAGCAGCCGACTGCCTGACAAATGGTCTCCGTATCCGTCGCTTTGAGTGTATTGATTGCGACTCGTCTTTCAGGTTCATGAGTGGTATCTTGCAGCACATGGAGAGCGACTCTTGTTCGAATGAACTAGTCTGGGACAGTCCCACTGGTCGATATCTCGATGAGTTACGATGGACCGTGGAAAGGCTGTAGCAATGGTTTTTCGCCTATCATGCAGGGCAATTTACCTACCTTTGGCCTGTCTAAATGGGAGGCACAGCGCCAAGCGACTGACCCTTGGCCAGCAAAGGTGGCTGCTCTGCAATTTAGGATTGATCTTGAATACAGTCAGAGAGATTTCTGGGTGTCATCGCATGAGATGACAGAGCGCAGATCGGCGAAGGAG